>MU827323.1:1044285-1127824 GCA_029204205.1 Desmophyllum pertusum
AGGAATGTTACAAAGAATGCTTCGGACGAACGACAATACATGGCCCACGTTGTGCGCGAAGCGACAGTAGCCATAAAAAGTGGCCAATTTTTCAAGACGTAGCTCCTTTAAGAAAATTATCTGTACCCGGCGAAATACTGAACACCTATTGTGACATTTTCTAAAATATTGGCTTGGCATCTATGGCGCATTAGGATACAAAAACTGATAATTGTTGAGATTTTAGCCACAAACGTCCTTACCTGCTCATTTGAGTAAATTGACTTCTTCTAGAACTCTACTTTCCACCATCTTGCTCTGCTTTGATAGCACTGCCCAAAGACAGAACCAGTACTAGAACTTGCAGCAGCTTGTTCATTGGGCCGTTTGCGGGTTATTGCTTGTCAGTCAGCCAAAACAAAAGGTGCTCATGCTCTTCCTCTCCTTTTGAGTATGCTCCTTTCGAATTTTTGTTAAGTTTGTCTTATATACACCCATCTCAGGAATATGAGTTAATATTATGATTTGCTGCATCCCATTGCGGGGGCAGAGAGAAACAAAAGAACTTTCGTAAATTGGATCGCGAGGAAGACACAAAAGTCAAATTATACTTGGGAAGTTTCCTTGTTAATTAAGTTGTGTTTTGTGCTGTTGATTTTCTTCTGATAATCAAGGCCGCGTCCCAGTAGGAGCTGAACCCGCGCGTAGTGATTTAGTTTTTTGCATGGCCGGTCGTGCGCAGCGGGGGGGGGGGCGGCAGGAGGTGTTCGTTTACCATATTATGTTCTAAACCCTCTCAAAATATTTCTTTATGTCGACTAAGAATTATTAGAACAGGAACACAAAGCACAAGTGTTGGGCAAATAATTTCCTCTCGGGGTAATAAACAGGAATTATTGGAATAATACCAGGATGCCCCACGTGTGCAAAACAGGTAAGATTGATGTTTGCATAGCTTCGTTTATGAAGCTCACTAGTTTTCCGGGTAGGGGGGGGGGGAGATTCCCTATTAAAAGTGACGGGGCGTGATCGTCGCCGAAATTTTGAAAAGAGTCCCTTAAAAATACCAGAATTCTCGTTTTCGTGGGTTGTAAGCTCAAATTCATTTTTCACCGCTATGAGCTACGCGAATTGTTCTGACAAACAAAACTACTTCCTATCCTATTTTCCTGTGCCCTTAATACCACCTAAAAAATTACCTAAGCGGTACCAAACAACGAATTTTAACTTTCCACTGAAGGTATGCTATTTTCCTGTATCATGACTTTCACTGGGGTAGGATATCCCTTCTTTAAATGGTTCTCATACACGAAGTTCAATGGTTCCGTGGAACACTCGTCTGGAGCCCAGTCGACGGTGGATACATTTTGCACGTGAAACTGCGCAGGGGAATGGGTCGCATGTTTGAGTTTGGCACTTTACGCTGTGTCGTTTACAAAGAGTTTCAAACTTTCTCCGTGGAAGTTTGCTGTGTTAAAAATAATGAATTGAAAAGAGGAAAGGATGGGGAATTACACGATTAAGATAGAATCAGGCAACGAAGATTAGCAGGAAGATGATGACTTACAGAGGGGATACTTCAGTACGTGGCCCCGTCTCAAAGAGAATCCTTGGAACACAATTTTTTCTTTACAGTGACAAATTAAAGGGTTCCCATACTCTTTTCAGCTTTTGAAATTTCCATGACTTTTCAAAAAGTTGACTAGCTCACGTTTGTTTCTGTTTTCGTTAGCAAAAATAAGATGTATGTGCACGGACGCCTCGCACTAACAATGTTCCCGAATCTAAACAATAGCTCCTCTCCTGATGTCATACTCTGCCGCAGTTCGAATGAGTATCTCCTCTCTTAGGGCATCTTAGGGCATTTATTAGTATAGGTAATAGCATGAGTTGTAGTAGTATTTGGAAATAATACCGCGAGTAATATTTTAAAATTGTCCAAAATATCACGAGCCGCTTATTTGTTTATAATACAAGGCAAATATCCTACCCGAGTACACGACGATCGTAGCTTCACAGATGTCATTGGAGCTTCGTTTTGAAACGTTTAAGCAATGGAATGCTTTGTTCAGCTTAGTTATGCCACACAAAAGTGTTTTGCTTTCTTCAATATTCGTAGGTTTTTGGACACTTGACAGATAATCTCGTTGAAATGCCCACTTTAGTCTACACGCTAAACAATAGAAATGTCCGCCATCTTGTTTTTTTTTCCTTAGAGTCAATTGTCACACTTGCCATATTCGGAAGAGAGTGGTATTTCAAGCCGTTGAAATACCACTCTCTTCCAAATATCGGGCAAGTCAAGAGTGGTATTTGAGATAAATTCAGCTCGTTTTGACCAATCCGCAAGCGTTCAGAAATTTATCAGCCTGTATTATAAGATCCGGAATACAATGAGTATTCCAGAGCTTTCGGGATGATTTTTGGGAAATTTGTTAGTTTATAGTAAACTTTTCACCTAAACCCCGCAGCTAAACGAAAAATATATGATCTCTTAAAAACTGAACCTCCCCGTTAAAGTATTCACGAGGCGATTTTAAAAATATGTTAGTTTGTTTTGCTGTGAAAATACCCTGGGTGCCAGAGGCTTTTCTTGCGCGGTTTCCGGTTTCAAATCTCTCTTATGGCCCGCGCGAAAAGCCTCTGGAGCAGTAGCTATTGCTTTGATAACGCTTGCTTAAATGGATTTAGTCAGAATTTGGACTAGATTGCTGATTGGCTCCTAACGACTCCCTAAGGTATTTTGAATCTAATAGTCTCTGTGATTGGTTGACAAGAATAGTACGCTGCGGGGAAAAAAGCCTGTGAATGACGAGGCGATGAAGAGATAGAACAGTGATCGATAGAGCAGTGATTGTTGTTGTTGCATGTTGTTGAATAATCGCGGATTCTGATGGAAGTTTGGAGAAAGCACTTGAAGAGGCCTTAGCGATAGTTCTAAAAACGTTCGACGGTGTCGACGAATTAAGCGCCGAGCAGACAGATGGCATTATTAATTTTATTCGCCGCAAGGACGTTTTAGCGGCCGAAGGCTTGTTGATATCTGCACATGCTTGCACCGCGAGACAGCCTTTGATGCCCAAACCAGGAGAGCTTGAACATCGCTTAGTTCGCGCATGCTGTTCGTCTGCTTTCCAGTGCGGATAAATTTTCATGATACCGCTCTTTAAAGGAGGTTGACTCCTTGAGAGTTGCCTCATATCGTTCGATTAAAAACACTTCTTACAGAGAATTCGCGGGCCGACTGAAAGATTCATTGTCGATCGCCAAAAGCTCTGGAAACTCTACCTGAAATGTTTAGTTTTCTGGCGTTTTCCGAACGTATCCACCATTAACCACCACACCAGCTTCACATAATCGGCACGATAGCGAAGACTTCGAGGTAGGGGACCCTTTTTACAGGAGTTGTTTTCGTTCAAACGAATACCGCCATTTGACACCTTGTAAAACTATCTGCTGTCATATCTCCACGTGCCATTACATGTGATCACAGTAGGACACTTACGCTGTGATTGGTTTAAATGTAATAAGTTAAAAATGATCAAAGTTCAACGGGAACGGTAAATAAATGCGCCTGTGCCAGAGGTTTATTTCTCGCGGCTCCGCCGCTCGCCGGGGCGTCGTCGGCCTTCGGCCGACTTCGGATCTCGACGCGACGGAGAAATAAACCTCTGGTACCCAGGGTACTGTGAAAACGACCTGTTCACACAATTCTGAGTTATCGTTTTTTCCCTAAATGTGGGCCTTAAAAAAGGGTATCAATTTTCTATTTTCTACCCTTAAATAGGGTCAGGGTTTAAGAATCTTCACGGCACACACTTATCCTAAAATTGACGGGAAGTACCCACCCCCCTTCTCCGGGGGGAGTCGGACACACTAGAAACATTAAAACAAAACACAGGTTTATAACAATCAGGCTCTTTTAATGTTACATTTGTTCACTCATGACAACTTGATATCGATATAAAAACTACTGTTAATAACTTGGCAGGCTTCTATTTCCGTTTTTCCGGGTCGGCAGGGACGAGTTGGTTATTCTGCGGTCTGCTTTGTCTCCAAGCGTCTTCAAACATTCTCCAAACCTCACGAAACAACACAGCCTCTCCTCGCATGAATGGCTAACCCAGCATGCAAACAAGGGATGATTGGGAGACATTTTCTCTAAAATGAGAAAAAAAAAAAACAACAGAAGATCCATCAGTTGTAGATTAGCATCAATCTCGATCCCAGAGCCCTTCTCTATTGCGCAAAGCAGCTAGAGAAGGTCTGGGGTCGATCGAGTATGGCTTCAGCATCTTCATAAGATCTCATAATCATAAATCAGTGACAAGATTTGTTAAAAACGAGAAGAAAAAAAACAACAACAAAACAGAAAACCATGAAAGTTGAATCCATGTAGCTATCTTCATAATCATAAATAAGACAAGATTTGGTTAAAAAAATAAAGTTAAAATTATAGAGTAAGTAGAAAGTAATCTTCATTAACCCTTTCACTCTCAAGAGTGCTAAGTTCAAAATTGAGCGTAAAAAATCTTAAATTTTCATTTTGCAAAATTGTCAAAAAACAAACAAACACCACTTGAAAGTACTGCTCAACAGCTTTCATTTGAATGGTCACACACTGGGGTTTCATCCATATACTCAAAAGGTACAACCCACACTTATTGACTCAAGGTTTGACTCTGGCAGCCTTTTTGGAATAGGGTCTATCATTTCCATTTCTTGTGATTGGTCATTGTAATTTGTTCGGTTTTGTTCAAGTTTACGACACTTAAGGCCTGAACAAACGGTCACAGCATTCTCACAACATTTGTTGTGACATGTTTGTGACCATGCCCTGTCTAAACGGCCACACAACCTCTCAACATTTCAAGAACAAAAGAAATGTTGTCACAACATTGTGAGAGGGGTGGTCAAACGGTCTCAACATCGGCTCACAACAAAATGTTGTGAGAATGTTGTGACAAATGTTGTGACCGTTTGATCGGGCCTTTAAATGAAAACTGCTCTAGACGTCGTTAGCTATCTATGCAACCATATGGTGAATAGTACGGCACCACTGTAGCATGTTGTAGAATTGCACTTTTTTGCAAACGCCGATTCGGTGCAGGCAATTCCCAGTTTTCCTGATACACTCCAAATGTTCACAGGCATCATCGCTAGCGTTTCTGTGACATTTCACAGCCTGAGCCAAACACTATAGAAAAATAGACAAACATTAGTAAATTAAATTAATATAGCAGGGACCGCGCAGGGGGAGGGGCGGGGGGGGGGGGGCTTTGCCCCCCCCCCCCCCCACTTTTCTAAAAAAAAATTAATAAATAATAAAAATTTCCAGAAGTAATTTTACTAGTTAACGGTTTTTTTTTTAGCAGTAGTTGTTATCTTGCCATTTTATAGAGAAACGTTTTATGGCAACATTTTATCGCAATAGAAACTGAGAATTATACACAGCTCTGGACATCGCAGGACACGGGAGTCCTGCGTTATAAACCAACAGAGAAGCACACATGGTAAAATGAGCATAATTAACGAAGGCTTCTAGCTGTTGGAAAAGAAAATATCTACAAAAATCTCTGATTGCTTTTCGAAAAATGGACAACTCTCAAAGACCGGATAATAAATGTTGATTCTTGTATTAAAAACAGTCGCTTTTTAAGTGCTGAAAGTTGCGTATAATTTTGCACCACGCTTATTAATTTTAGATGCATTTCCAGGCCATTTCAGAGGACTTAAATTCACAATTTTCCCGTGGGGGCATGCCCCCGGACCCCCCTAGAAGGCTCACGCTTACGCCCCCCCCCCCCCCCCCACTCAAAAATTGCTGCGCGGGCCCTGTTATAGTCTCTCATTCATGGTTTGTAAGAAAGATACACCAAGGTCTCCCCCCCCCCCACCAGGGTACCAGAATCCATATTTTGGGGGCGTGATTAAAACCCCTAAGTGGTGCCAATGTATATTATTTTATTGATGAGTGATGACAATGCCTGGCAATGCCAAGAGCCACGTCAAGTACAGACCCGTGGGAGGGGGGGGGGGGAGGGGGTACTCCCATATGTAAGCGGGATAGGGTATGGCTGGCAGGAGCCCATTTTTGAGGTGCTCAGTCCTTAAATAGGGAAATCAATTAATTAAATTTCATTCCACCGTTAGAAAAAAGATGGCGACTGGTACATTTACCCACAATTCTTAGCGCACGAAAACCCTAAAAACGCTCATAATTAAAAACGCACAGAAAAGTTCTAAAAACTTCAAACCTAGCATACACAATGTTTAGTACAGGGACGAATTTCGCAAAAAATATGGCTTTCACATGTGCCTATTGGCTGTGTTAGGTTCGCAAGGTATTGTGGTAAAATGTACCGCCGCCATCTTTTTTCCTACGGTGGATTGTCGACAACCAGTTCCTATTGATTTGTGGCGTACTTATAAAATGTATCCTAGGAGTTACGATAATATAAATTATATAGCTAGTTTTTATTTTATAAAATGTGACTCCCAAAACGGTACCATTCATAGTGCTTACCTTAAACATTGGTCCAGCAGGAAAACTGCTTGGGTGAGGTCCAGTAGGATAACGGCTCGGTCCAGGATAACCGGTAGGATAACGGCTCGGTCCAGGATAACCGGTAGGATAACGGCTCGGTCCAGGATAACCGGTAGGATAACGGCTCGGTCCAGGATAACCGGTAGGATATCGGCTCGGTCCAGGATAACCGGTAGGATAACGGCTCGGTGTAGGATAACCGGTAGGATAACGGCTCGGTGTAGGATAACCGGTAGGATAACGGCTCGGTCCAGGATAACCGGTAGGATATCGGCTCGGTCCAGGATAACCGGTAGGATAGCGGCTCGGTGTAGGATAACCGGTAGGATAACGGCTCGGTAAGGATAACCGGTAGGATAACGGCTCGGTCCAGGATAACCGGTAGGATAGCGGCTCGGTGTAGGATAACCGGTAGGATAACGGCTCGGTTCAGGATAACCGGTAGGATAACGGCTCGGTCCAGGATAACCGGTAGGATAACGGCTCGGTCCAGGATAACCGTAGGATAACGGCTCGGTCCAGGATAACCGGTAGGATAGCGGCTCGGTGTAGGATAACCGGTAAGATAACGGCTCGGTCCAGGATAACCGGTAGGATAACGGCTCGGTCCAGGATAACCGGTAGGATAACGGCTCGGTCCAGGATAACCGTAGGATAACGGCTCGGTGTAGGATAACGGTAGGATAACGGCTCGTGTAGGATAACCGGTAGGATAACGGCTCGGTCCAGGATAATCGGTCGGGTGGCCGCTCGGTGCTTCGACGTAGTCGTTTAATTGGAGGTAACTACGAACCTTCCTCGCCATTTCACGATCTTCCAACTCAAGGTAATGCAACACGGCTTGGGGGTGAAATTCCATCTCTGCCCCGAGCGTACACGGCTACTGCCGCAAAGAACAGCAAAGCTATCATTGACTTCATGTTGACGCGTCTTATCTGTGCTCTGGAAACACGATGTGCAAAGAGAAACACGCGCTTGTTTATATAGGCATGGCGCGTTTATGGACCGTGTTGCGCATGGCCTTGCGTTGACTTTACTTGGACAAAAGCTCTCCAGGCGCTTCCCCTGGCGTGTTTAAACAGCTTTTAAACTACATACTTTACTCACTTTGTGATTTTTGAGCAACCGAAAATAAATTAATCCCCTTAGAAATACAAAATACAAAGTCAACATCATATCACCAAAAACCGTAATCTTTTGTTTCGCGTTTTCTAACATAGCTTTGTACGGATATTGTTTTGTGGCTCAAGTAATTAAAGTTTCTCGAACAAATTAATTTTTCTACAAGACATGCATGGGGCCAAACAAAGAAATTTGTTTTATGTTGAGTGTGATCGTTTTCGCCTTCTCTTGAAAAAGAAAAAAGAAAAAACCAGCAACATGGAGATGTTTTCTTCACTCGACCCTCGTGAAAAGATCTGGTGCTTGCGTCGCTGAACGAACTGATTAGTTTGACAAAACTAAATTATAAGATATATACTTTGATTCCCATCAGTTAAGCGTAAAAGCTCTACCTAATAGCGTTGTAAACTTTAGAAACCAGAAGATCATATGACGTTAAAACTGAGCTAGAACATTTTAAGTTGCATGTGGGTGGTGACACTAATTTAATTTATTTGTAAAACTATAAATGCCATAAATGATGTAGAACTGAAACTTTAATAACGTGTAGTCCAATAATCCAGAAATTGCTCATAAAAGGCACAACTACTTTACGGGATATTTTCGTATACAGTCAGCTCTCTTTCAAAGCAGACACCACTCTAAGGCGGACACGGCTGGCTGGTCTCGACGAATGAAGTTCACTGATCTTAACGTAACGAAAACTCTCATATAAGGCGGACACCTCTTTAAGACGGACATCTAGAGCTGGTCCCAAGGGCGTCCGAGAGAGAGTCGACTCTACATCACTTTGCTACTACTATGCGCCTTTAGCCGCTTAGGAGAGAGATATATATTTTCGCCCAATAACGGGTTGTCTTGACATGTCCAATAGCTACCACCGCCAGAAACAATGCAACAGCTTGATAGAAAAAAAACTGGGCAAGAAGGAATCAAAGACCTACTTTTTTTTTTCAATCATTTCAGGCTGATGGAAAGTGAAATGAAAGAACAATTAAGCTACGCATCCCACTTTAAGGTGCATGCTTTCTTACATTAAATGTCATCAAATATTGGTTGGGAGGTATGATTTAGATCCCAAGCCAAATTATAAAATATACGAGATCTTCACAAGGAAAATTTTACCAACGCTTTAATTGAGTGTATTAAAGTGGAGGTACCTGTTAGCCATTTTTCCTTGCGTAATCGTCAAATATTGAGTTCGCGTCATTGTTCTCATCAGTTATTGCAACTTGGAGCACACTTTAATTTCAACTAGCTGCATGAGATCTAACGACCCCGTAGCGCGTTTTGCAATTGTTTCTAATTCGCCTTTAGAAACCTACACTATAGCACAAGAGCCCGACGCGACCAGCTGTAATTTCAAAGCTGGTCAAAGTTTTAATTTGCTGCTCTGTTGGGTTCTTTAAATATTTTGCGAGAAACAACCTTAGGGTAACAAATAAACTACTCTCTCGAAATAAACAGTGCTCGTCTTAAGTTTAACCTTTTTTAAGCTATAATTCCAAAGCTGCTCATATTTAAATTTTGCTACATAGCTGTTTTCGACGAGTTTCCGAAAGCCAAGTAAATATTTTGTTAGAATTGCATGTTTTGATATACCATTGAGAACTAATTTGGAATGGAATGGAATGGAAACTTTATTGCAACTCCCTACAAGGGTTTTTCAGTTACATAACTACTTATAACTTAATTCTAACTTACTTACTTAATATAAGCACATAAAAAATTGGTAAAAACACGATAAGCTTAAAAGAAAGAAATACAAATTCATAGATTAATCAGCTAAAAGTAACTTAACAATTCGTGATCTATAAACTCTTATGGAGTCATTTCGCTCACGTCCTTAGATGTATTCAGAATCAGACGTGTTTTAGAGAAATTTATATTCTACTCTGCCGTGTTCCTCTGCACATTTTGTACCTTAACCTGGCTTAATTTTAATATATCTAAAGGAATTTTTAAAGTAGAACAGAGGAAGAAAGTCAAAATCCCATGGGTTTTTTTTTACAAACAAGTTTAAGGTGGAAATTGGAGCAAACGACTTACAATACAATTCTCCTCAATCGAAGGCTGTAAGGCTTCGATCGGAATCAGTCGCAATGTTAAAGTCTGGCGTGATTTATCTGTCGCTTTATCAAACATAACCAAAAAGTATTTTATTTTATTTTTAGTGTTAGGCCTAATAGCAACACTCTAACTGGTAAACTCAGTGACCAAAGCCAAGGATCAAGTATTTGTTAACTGAATTTCAGTAATTTCTTTAACTACTTGGGTTATATTATTAAATGCAGTGTAAGTTTATGTTTCACAGCTGGACAAAACTATAGATTTAATATCCGCTAGTGTTTATTTTTTAAGATAAATATTCTGTGAGAGACAACTTCAGGGTAACAAACAACCATATTTTAAGCCTCCAAGCAACGCGGAGCTCAAACATAAGCTAATCAATTGTGTAATGACAAAGAACCCTATCCTGAATAAAAAAGAATGTGAGAGTTTATATTTACCCCCCAAGCAAGTAACCCGGCTGATTTCAAACGGCTGGCCAAGTTATAAATTATTTTTAGGGGAATTTGCTACTCTTAGAAAAGCCAAAGTAAATATTTTTTGAGAAATACTTAGATTTTCGCTGTTGGGCCCGGCATGACGTGTACGGAATATGTTATTTTTAGGGAGAGACAAAAAATAAGTTTTGTTGTAGTGTGATCTGCCGGTCGCTTTGCCAAAATAAATTAAACAACACGTGTTTACTTTTAATGTACATATAGCAGCACTCTGAGATAGCTGAGAACAAAATATATACTGGGCTTTTTTTACCAGCTACATGTAATGAACCTCGCCACCGAGACATACGTACGTGGGTTAATATTTACAACATGTTTGTTTAAGAGCTGGTCAAATATGTAATTTCCTAGTCGTCGTGTTTATTTGTAAGGCTTTTTCCAAAGCAAATTTTGAAAGACAACTTTAGGGGTAACAAAGAACCGTCTCGAAATGAGCAACGGCCTGGCTGAAAGCTCAAACTGATTTTGAGAGTTTTATATATTTACCCCCAAAAAATGATCCAAAGTCTGAAGCCAGTCCTGTTTTTTCTTACAATTTCATACTAAGCTTCCCTGGGAGGGAGGGGGGGGGGGGGGGGGGGGGGGGGGGGGGGGGGTGGGGGGGGGGGGGGGTGGGGAATTAATATTAATCGATACTTTGGAATCGGGCTAGGAATCAAACTTGAACATAGATAAAAAAATTCAACTGAATAGAAAGTTAAAAACTGTAAAATTAGATAAAGCGACATAAATTTAAAAGCGCAAATTGGGCATAGCACTTATAGCTTTTTCAGTGAGCGTGAAGTTCCAAAGATAACCTGTCATGGGGAATTTTAATAACATTTTGGGTAAGTAATTATATATAAGGGCTCCGGAGAACTGACCTTCTGAGATGAAGAGGCAGAACTGTATGGCATATTACATCACGGATAAAGAACTGCTTCATCGTCTGATGTCCATTTTTTCCTAGTGGAGAATTGGGCTGCTAAAAACTATGCTGAGCAGTTCAAAAAGAACTGCTTAGCATAGATTTATTGCATGGTGACCAATATTCCGGCTAAACCGGCCTACAGTTGGATTTTAGAACCACTGTTTTAGTTTATTTTCTGTTACGCAACGGTTACGGTTTTGTCTAACAGTGGGAAGCCTAAAAGTTTAACAAAAAAAATCTCCAAATAATTTTCGCCGTTGTATTTCTTCACTGAACATCTATGTAAATTTCATTGTCTTGCTCTGTCTTTTGTGTTCATCGCCGACACTTAATTTCAGTTCAGCCGAGTGAATCAAAGCTGTCTAAATACTAATCCGGCACGACCTTTTGTTTTCTGCGAAGACGCAAAATTAAGTTAGCAATACCCGATTATATAAGGTGCGTTCGTTGTCACAAAACCTGACAGTGTCAACTGCACACATCTTGAACGAGCCAAAATGAAGACTTTCGCAGCTCTTCTCCTCCTCAGCGCCTTTGCAGCGTATGTGTCCGCCAATGGATTGAAGTTTCACAGGGCCGTGTTTGATTTCTTGGACGAGCGACAAGATGAAAAAATGGTTCAGACTATGAGAGACCATGGCTTGTCGGAAGATGCTTTGGTTAAACACGATCTTCCACAACCAACAGATTGGGCTGTAAGTCGATAAACACATTTTATCTTTGATCTTTTTCTTCTGCGGTTTTTCCAAACTTTCGCCTGAAAGTAATGATGTGTTTGATTAGGTTTAACATGTACAAATAGTTTGCTACGTTAGTCCGCTATTTCCGATGAAAGTCAGCCCGACAGCATGCTTTCAGCCAATCAAAATTGTTGTCTTCTCGACCAATCAGGTCTGATAGAAACGAAACCGGCAATGCCTCGATCAGTTACACGACATTTCCCAAGTTTTAAGTTTACGGTATACTTCAAATTATTTCAAATATTTCATCCAAACCGCCGCCCTTTTTTTGCCTAATTTTCTCAACAAAAATTTACATTTGTCTTGCGAGAGCAAAACGCTTTCTATTTTTATATTCTAAGAACGAATATATAAAATTGGAATAGCCGCGACCGGACAATTCATCGATACAGTCAGAGGTCTATAACTAGAGGTTTCCATCTCTGGTATTGGCCCATCAGATTCGCAGTTAGGCTATTTTTAGACATTTTCCGCGCGAAACCAGCAGCCAATCACGTTGAACCATTTTAATATGCGAGCGCTACGCAAAGGCAGAAACTTTGCCGGCCAAGGAAAAGCGAAAAGCGTCACAGCAGAATGTAATAATTGTTTAAATACTTCACTAAATTTAGGTCAAAACTTCGGTATACTTTTTGTAAAACTATAAATCGACTGAGTGATTTTTTCAGTTCAATCTAAATGAAGCATGATTTGTATGAATTCGGCGGCAAAACTTGGCGCGGTGTCCAGTTGGCAGGTTGAATGAAAAGAAAGCAAGACAAGGTTTCTCCGCGGATTAATCTTCGCTCAATCTCTCCAAGTTTCCTATATTCCGGAAAATTGTGCAGATGGTTTAGCTTAACATGGGAAGATTCGAAATAATTGTGGAGCTGAACATTATATTCATTTTACAAAGTTGAACGGACACCTATACGCAGCCGAAGGTTTCACTTGTTTATACGGCGGGCAAAACTTGCGCGACTACAGAATTAACGAACTGAGCTTGAAATCAAGTTCATTGAAGTAAAAGAACAAAGGAAACCCTCAATGTCTACATGGATGGAAATAAAGAGAATTTCACTGTGAAGTGAGCTTTGAATGATTGACTGTCACGAACGCTTGACGAACTGCCGTAAGCTTTAAGTTATAAGCTTATAAGCTTAACTGATCCATGGATATTTATTGTGCTGATTTTAAAACTTAATTCAGCTGGAATTGACAAGCCCCGTCGAAATACAAGGTAACAATACTGAATAGACTAAGCTTAAACTTGTGTTGTAAACAGGTTTTCATTCTTTGGACGAATTAATTGTGTCCGCGGTCTTCCCGTAAATTAATTTCAGGCTGCCTTTAGTGCTCTTTCAGTCGCATTAGTTGTACATTTTACAGGCATTTCCCATTAAATATTTCGTTCCAAACTTCGTGCATTATTTAGTAGAATTAACTTTTGTTTGATTTAGAAGGGCCAAGGCTTTTTTACTTAGTGATTTTAGCCATCGTTTCAATCGACAAACAAACCGTCTTGAACAAAAATTGTCGAGCTAGCGCGTTCACTGACCATATTTGTCAGGCATGGTGCGTGATTGGCTGCTGGTTTCGCGCGAAAAATGTCTAAAAATAGCCTAACTGCGAATCTGATGGGCCGCGCGCAATGCCAGATGGAAACCTCTAGTTATAGACCTCTGATACAGTGGCACAACGGAAAGATCTACTAACTAGCTAGTATAATTGGAAGTCAGATTTGTCCTCGTTTTCTCTTACTCACATTGTTTTAAAAATAATGAACGTCCCTTTTGGTAATTAGTGGGGAGTGGGTCGCGGGGGTGGTCGCATGGTTTTCACAACATTTCTTCCCTGTAGAAATAATGGGAGGGGGGGGGGGGGTGGGGGGGGGGGGGGGGGGGGGAGAGGACACAGGAGGGAGGGACCCCGGAAGCAGTTAATATTTCGAACTTGGGACTGGTCAGGAGCCTGGACTGGTTACATATAAGGTCCAGTAGATTGTAACGAGTCATTATTTATCCTATTATTAACCCTTTAAGCCCCAGAGTCAAACCTTGAGTCAATAAATGTGGTTTTCTAACTGACTTTCGAGTCTGTGGATGAAACCCTAGTGTGTGACCATTCAAATGAAAGATACCGAGCAGTACTTTCATGTGGTCTGGCTGTTTGTTTTTGACAAATTTGCAAAATGAAATTCAAGACTTTTTCTTCAGCTTTGAACTTAGCAACTGAGCACTCTTGGGAGTGAAAGGGTTAATTAACATATAGAAGCGCGTCGATCTGAATAGATACACTTCTTCTACAGAAACCATGCATTATTGAAGGGAAAATGTGCTGGTACCGGGCTGGCCAGGAAGCCTGTAAAACAGCTATGTTGCATTGACAGATTCTTGGATTGCGTCGTTAACAGTCACTCGGAGGGCAATCCTATTGATAAACTTCCACCATTACAAGTAAGTACCCATCGTAACGTAACAAAAACGTGACGTTTACTTGATATATAGTTGAACCCCGCTAATTCGAACTCGGTTAATTCGAATTCCCCGCTATTTCGAACTCAAACCCATTTCCCTTGCCCTTGTTTTTCAGTCATTTACTATCGTTAATTCGAACCCCCGCTAATTCGAACTATTTTCCGTTTCCCTTGAGAGTTCGAATTAGCGGGGTTCCGACTGTAGTTCCAAACATGGCGGGAAATTTGAAATCATGAGAAGCCGCATATACCTTTTTTTGGGACGCCGCATGATACCACAGTCGCTATGGACGCTATGCTTAAACCGATTATCAAGCAATTTCCTACTGTGAAAAGTAATGGCTATGTCCTAAAACAAGGAACGGGGAATGGGGGAACGGGAATGGGGGAATGGGGAACGGGAATGGGAATCCTCTAAAAGGGGGAATCTCTAAAATAGGGAATCTCTAAAAGGCGGAATCTCTAAAATAGGGAATCTCTAAAAGGCGGAAATCTCTAAAATAGGGAATCTCTAAAAGGCGGAATCTCTAAAAGGAGGAGTCTCTAAAAGGCGGAATCTCTAAAAGGCGGAATCTCTAAAAGGAGGAATCTCTAAAATAGGGAATCTCTAAAAGGCGGAATCTCTAAAAGGAGGAATCTCTAAAAGGCGGAATCTCTAAAATAGGGAATCTCTAAAAGGCGGAATCTCTAAAATAGGGAATCTCTAAAAGGCGGAATCTCTAAAATAGGGAATCTCTAAAAGGCGGAATCTCTAAAAGGAGGAGTCTCTAAAAGGCGGAATCTCTAAAAGGCGGAATCTCTAAAAGGAGGAATCTCTAAAATAGGGAATCTCTAAAAGGCGGAATCTCTAAAAGGAGGAATCTCTAAAAGGCGGAATCTCTAAAATAGGGAATCTCTAAAAGGCGGAATCTCTAAAATAGGGAATCTCTAAAAGGCGGAATCTCTAAAAGGCGGAATCTCTAAAAGGGGGAATCTCTAAAGGCGGAATCTCTAAAAAGGCGAGTTTTCGTTGATATCAACACTAGATATACGACTCGTGGCTGTCGTCGCTTGCGACAATAGAGAGCTTATGCACAGACGTTTTGAGCCACGGACGGCAACCGGAAGGCGAATGTTCTTGTTTTTGGTGCCCTTTCACCCCCGCCAATGAGTTGGAAAGCCTCGCTGTAGTATTTACAACTTGACATTACTGACAAAAAGTCGGATACGCGCGCCAAAGAAGAGAATATTCGACTTCCGTTTGACGTGCGTGGCTCAAAAACGTCTAATTATTCCAAGGGACCACACAAATAGTCTGTACAGGCGTCCATTGGTATGAAAATCAATTCTGTGCACGTCACTAGATTGTAATTTTCGTTGCAATTTGAACGAAGAAATAATGCTCACGTGAATTAAGGAAAGGGTCTCCCTATATTTTGGGAGGGGGTGGTCTAATTTAAAATATATTTAAGGTGTAGCTTATAAACCTATATCTGGACAAATATTTACATGAAATATTTAATTTTTTGATTTAACGAACTTTGTTACTTGGTCACGTGACATGCCACACCCAATTGTTGATATAAAATTTCAATCCAAATCTACGGGATCTTGGAAATATAATTTTCCACTTATTTTTCGTTTTGCGAATGACTGTAGCCACGAAGTTTAGAGAACTAAACGGGGTTTGATTAATTGACTTATTTCCTTTGAATTATAACGATTTTCCTTTGGAGAGGGACTGGGACTAGACAACAATTATCAATGACGACGTACCAAAAAATATTTTAGAGAATCCCCGTTTAAAAATACATTTTGCAAGGTACGGTAAATATTGTCGACGAAAAACCGATAGTTTTCTAGTACGTTTACATCCCGTAACTTAAATGGTCAAATTTCGTACAGTTAAGGGCGTGGTCGGTCACGTGACCTCTTAAAGTTGAGTCCATCACCGTAAAGTTCCGTTTTGTTTCGTAATAAACAATTAGAAGCAAAATTATAAACAAAAAGATCAAATCTAGAAAAAGTGACCAAAACATCGCACATCAACGGGAACCATGCCTTAATCCACGTGAGTGAGGAACTCTGAATAATCAAAACAGAAACGTCTGGATCTTATCTTATCTTATTATCTGTAATCAGTCAAAAATTGCACGCTGAAATTGTTTATATTACGGCCTGCGGCTAATGGGCTAAAAAAAAAATACCTTTTCAAATTGCTCGTATTAAAAAATTGAGACGAAAAAACTTAACAAGCTCTCTAATGCCTCTCAAAATGGTAACAAACACTGCGTTATTATTAAAATTTTAGTAAAAGAAGCAAACAAAAAATTCACCTTATCTGTGATGTTATCTGAGACACATGCTAAGTATGTTTTCATTGTGTGTGGTGTCGTTTTAAAATGACATGTTAACTAAACTAGTAGTGAGAATATACGCTCAACGGTAACCTGCGATCAGGCCAATTTTTCGCGCTCCTTACATTCCCTTTACGGGTCGCACGCTAAAAATGGGCCTGACACAATCCTTCTAAAGATTGTCTGCCAATTACAAATCACGTCCAGATTTTGGACGTGATTTTAATGAATCTGATTGGCTGATTCAACAATAGACTTCGCCGGAAGTAAAAGCAACGCGCGTTGCGTGGAGAGTCAAGCGAAATCCGCCATGTTGGAAAGAGGCATTTCTTGTGTTCTTGTTCAACTTTTTTCATCAAAGGTCAATGAAATCAACCTTTTCAGGATTTTTTTTTCGGTTTTTTAGTATTTTGGGAAGTTAACAAGTCTTACAGTTACGAGGTTACGTTGGATTTTCAGTCCACGAACGACTGGAAGACTGAATTTCCGAAGAATACAGCTAAGCTTATATGTCAGCTATTACCTACACATGTAGCTGTCTGTTATTTGGTTTTGGGTGCTTTACATGTACATGACAGCCTCTGTATTTGACCCTTGTTTCGTGGATGGAAACCGCTACTTAGGACAAAGGACAGTAAGCAGTACGAGAATATTGTATATTTTAATGAAGTGAATTAAGCTTATTTGTTTCTGCGTGTTTAATATACTTAGTAGTATTCTTATGTAAAATTTTTCATTGAATGTATATAAGCTTATTAAGCTTTTGAAACGTACAGTGTAGAACGACTTATATAGCAAAATCGATATTTCTACACTAATAAAGTAAAGGATATATCAAGTTGCACAAAGTTATGGCTATACTGCCTTGAAAAATCCTTATTTGTTGACAGTGGTGTTGTATAAATTGTATAAACCAAATTATTAAACGACCTGAAATTTATCAAAACGTGGTTGCTGGACTTTTCACTGACTATATTAATAAGACCACTGATCAGATGAAAATTAACCAACGTAATAACAGTAATAAATTTCAATATGAAATTATAAATTCATCGGCTAGGCACTTGGGTCAACCCCCGGGACAACCAGGGGGATATGTTGTAGCCTGTTTCCAGGCATTCAGATAATGAGAGGCGGTACGAGTAGGCGCAAGAGTGCGAAGAGTGGGGCCAATCCCCTCGCCGCTCCCAATTATCCGAATGCCTGTAACAAGCTAGATTTGTTGGGGAATAGAAGGAGATGGATTTGATTGATTGCCCCTAGGTTGGGGAAAATACTATACTTATTGTAATATAATTATTGGGTGCATTCCATTTGACCAAAAATTCCAGTTTGAAATTCCTGAACGTTCGGACAAGCTTAAGAGGTATACCCAAATCTCTGCAACTTTTTTCTGGAATTTTGGGTTGAATGGAAAGTGTCCATGATGTTTTAAGTTCAATGAATAGGGTGGGGGAATTCACAAGTTTGTAAAATCATGAACAACAACGGGTCTGTGATCCGGGACATATTACCGGTATATATCAGATGAAAACCTTACTATGACTTTCACTGAAATAGTGATGACATATCAATGTAAATCAGCTGTCTCAAGATGTTATTTTGTTTGATTTACAAATAAAATTTTAAAATGATCCCAGACTATTACCTGGTCATGAATCACTGAGACAAATCCCTCTCTATTAGGAACTGTGCAATAATTATCAGGAGGGGGGGTGGGGGGGGTTTGGAAAATGGGCTTCGTGTAGGACAATATTAGGTAATACCCCCCCTCCTAAAGGAGTGAATTTAGTTATTGCCCCCCCTCTAATCAGTCAGAAATTATGTACGACCCCCCCCCCCCCCCTCCCTCACAGTATACACACACCTTTATACAAATACCCTGCATTTTCTCTACACGCACCTGTAGATTAAAATTTTATAACAGAAAGAAGAGCTGCTACTACATGTTTAATTGTTGGACATCACGTCCTGGAACAAACACCACCTCCGTAGCAATGTACAACAGAGCCATAGCAGAAGGAAAAGAGCCTGTGTGTTATTTTCAGGTCTGATGAAGTGCCGGAAAATTATTCGGTCCCCACCTTATAAATAGGTATGGATTCGCCAATGTAATATGTACTTGAAATAAAATGTTAAGCCCCCCCTCTCTTGAGTGACTTATTTTACCTTGAGCCCCCCCCCCCCCCCCCCCCCCATCCTTGCTTTGATTTTATTTTATGCCCCCCCTCCTGGTAATTATTGCACAGTCCCTTACCCCTTATATATAGGTGGATATCAGGGGGAATTTTTGTTGAGAAACATCCCCTACCACTGGGTCAAGATTAACTAAGTTTACAATTCCCCTGGTTGTCCTGGGGGTCTACCCCAGGGGCAAGCTGATGACATGTGCAATTTGCTTTCATTTCTTTTCCAAAAAACATTTTTTTGACCATAATAAGACAGTCTTCTGCATCAATAATACTCATCATCAAAACATGTAGCAACCTCCTGTCTACCTACCTGAGAAATTAAGAATTCTCTGACCAGATATTAAATTCTCCGAATTTTCCCTGATACCATGAAAAAAAAATTGCTGGCTTTTTCCGGACCTGAAGCAACCATGCAAGAGTAGCTCAACAACTGCATATTAAGTTATTTTTGTTTTAAATCATTAGCAGTGTCCGATCCTGTCAACCCTCATCCATAAAGTTCATGCCTCTGGGTTTAAAAATTATGTCAGACAAGAAATTTGTGTGCAATAATATTATTACACACAAATTTCTGATACTTGGCTAAAATTCCCTAAAATCCACTGTGTGACCAAGAAAGGAATATGTTTCAAATAAAATAATGGGATTAGGAAAAGGATATTCCAAGAAATCACATTCCTTGATCAAAAGTGGCATATAAACATTTAATAATTATTTTAAAATATGTTTAAAATGCTTTCCATGATTGCTTTACAAATTATCTATCGCAAAATCCGGGCGCAAAATAGTTTGTCCATTCAGTACAAGTCGATGATCTAACAATAAAATCACATCAATCTATTTATTAGTTGCTAAAGAAAATGAAGCACATGCCATCACGTTGTAGTCGATCGCAACAGCCACAGAGTAGGTTCGATCGATCGATCGATCGATCGAAGATAAGCTTACTATTCCTTCACTTGCCGTGCTGTTTACTCACATAATATCTAATAGTCCTTCCTTCTTTCAATGGCAAAATCTCCCATGTAGATATAAATACCGGGAAAATTGAAAGATTTGATTTCAAACGTTTCCTCTCGAAACATTCACAACAAAAATGGCGTCCAAAGCTGTTTCGTTCCACGCGTGGAAATCCGGCATTCTCGCGAGTGTCGCGTATCGGAAGTAATTTTGATTGGCTATTTAGAAGTCATGTCAATCAATGTCAATCCATCACGAAAAGGGGGCGGAAGGCATTTCGTTAAGGAATTGTGTCAGGCGTTAGTTTTCAGCGCGACCACGTAAAGACGAAGAGTAAAAGAGAGCGCGGAAAAAATTCGCCTGATACTCAGGTTAGCTCAACGGCTGCTTTTTATGTTGAAAAAGAGCCAGAATGGCTTTAATCTCGGGCAAATTGCAGGATGTGAGTGGTTGCATATGCGTTGTGATGCAAATGCAAAAACATGATGTAATTGGGAATCAAACGGGTTACATGATGTTCAGTGGAGTGGAACTGGCGATAAATAAAATTTTAGCCCTCAACCGTGATCCGTTAATGAAAAGTAACTACTTTATACTAGTACAAATTGAACCCTTTTTTTTATATAAAAGGAATTGTTAAGCTATTCATGAAACTCAAACGTTTGCATTTGTAAGCCTCGTTGGCTATGTCTAATGAGTTTAAATGTACGACTCGGTTTCGTGGAATAATTGTTAACTAGCATAACATAGCCATCAGAATCACGCTATCTATTTCCTCAATAGCGCGAGCGTGCATGCATAACTCAATATACGCCGGCACGGCCGTACATGCATAAAATGACGCAAATATCTTTATCGCTGAGAAGAAAATTGTGTCGCTCCGTCTAATTGTTTTATTAAATACTTCACTAACTTTTGGTTAATCTTCGGTGTTTTAAATCGACTGAGTGATTTTTCAGTTCCATCTAAATGAAGCTCGATTTGTATGACCACACACAATGAAAACATACTTAGCATGTGTCTCAGATAACATCTGTCACAGATAAGGTGAATTTTTTTGTTTGCTTCTTTTACTAAAATTTTAATAATAACGCAGTGTTTGTTACCATTTTGAGAGGCATTAGAGAGCTTGTTAAGTTTTTCGTCTCAATTTTTTAATACGAGCAATTTGAAAAGGTATTTTTTTAGCCCATTAGCCGCAGGTCGTAATAGAAACAAATGTCAGCGTGCAATTTTTGACTGATTACAGATAATGATCGAGATAAGATAAGATCCAGACGTTTCTGTTTTGATTATTCAGAGATCCCTCATTATTTCTTCGTTCAAATTGCAACGAAAATTACAATCTAGTGACGTGCACATAATTGATTTTCATACCAATGGACGTCTGTACAGACTATTTGTGTGGTCCCTTGGAATAATTAGACGTTTTTGAGCACGCACGTCAAACGGAAGTCGAATATTCTCTTCTTTGGCGCCTATTACCGACTTTTTGTCAGTAACGTCAAGTTGTAAATACTACAACGAGGGCTTTCCAACTCATTGGCGCGGCATGGCAGGGGTGAAAGGGCACCAAAAACAAGAACATTCCGGTTGCCGTCCGTGGCTCAAAAACGTCTGTGCATAATTATATATATATATAAGCTCTCTATTGTCGCAAGCGACGACAGCCATGAGTCGTATATCTAGTGATATTGATATCAACGAAAACTCGCCTTTTAGAGATTCCGCCTTTTAGAGATTCCGCCTTTTAGAGATTCCTCCTTTTAGAGATTCCGCCTTTTAGAGATTCCTCCTTTTAGAGATTCCCTATTTTAGAGATTCCATCTTTTAGAGATTCCTCCTTTTAGAGATTCCGCCTTTTAGAGATTCCGCCTTTTAGAGATTCCTCCTTTTAGAGATTCCTCCTTTTAGAGATTCCGCCTTTTAGAGATTCCCTATTTTAGAGATTCCTCCTTTTAGAGATTCCGCCTTTTAGAGATTCCGCCTTTTAGAGATTCCCTATTTTAGAGATTCCTCCTTTTAGAGATTCCCCCTTTTAGAGATTCCGCCTTTTAGAGATTCCTCCTTTTAGAGATTCCGCCTTTTAGAGATACCCTATTTTAGAGATTCCGCCTTTTAGAGATTCCGCCTTTTAGAGATTCCCTATTTTAGAGATTCCGCCTTTTAGAGATTCCTCCTTTTAGAGATTCCGCCTTTTAGAGATTCCGCCTTTTAGAGATTCCGCCTTTTAGAGATTCCTCCTTTTAGAGATTCCGCCTTTTAGAGATTCCCTATTTTAGAGATTCCGCCTTTTAGAGATTCCGCCTTTTAGAGATTCCGCCTTTTAGAGATTCCGCCTTTTAGAGATTCCCTATTTTAGAGATTCCTCCTTTTAGAGATTCCGCCTTTTAGAGATTCCGCCTTTTAGAGATTCCGCCTTTTAGAGATTCCGCCTTTTAGAGATTCCTCCTTTTAGAGATTCCGCCTTTTAGAGATTCCCTATTTTAGAGATTCCTCCTTTTAGAGATTCCTCCTTTTAGAGATTCCTCCTTTTAGAGATTCCCTATTTTAGAGATTCCGCCTTTTAGAGATTCCTCCTTTTAGAGATTCCGCCTTTTAGAGATTCCGCCTTTTAGAGATTCCTCCTTTTAGAGATTCCTCCTTTTAGAGATTCCCTATTTTAGAGATTCCGCCTTTTAGAGATTCCGCCTTTTAGAGATTCCTCCTTTTAGAGATTCCGCCTTTTAGAGATTCCGCCTTTTAGAGATTCCGCCTTTTAGAGATTCCTCCTTTTAGAGATTCCGCCTTTTAGAGATTCCCTATTTTAGAGATTCCGCCTTTTAGAGATTCCGCCTTTTAGAGATTCCTCCTTTTAGAGATTCCGCCTTTTAGAGATTCCGCCTTTTAGAGATTCCGCCTTTTAGAGATTCCTCCTTTTAGAGATTCCGCCTTTTAGAGATTCCCTATTTTAGAGATTCCGCCTTTTAGAGATTCCTCCTTTTAGAGATTCCGCCTTTTAGAGATTCCCTATTTTAGAGATTCCTCCTTTTAGAGATTCCGCCTTTTAGAGATTCCGCCTTTTAGAGATTCCCTATTTTAGAGATTCCGCCTTTTAGAGATTCCCCCTTTTAGAGATTCCGCCTTTTAGAGATTCCTCCTTTTAGAGATTCCGCCTTTTAGAGATTCCCTATTTTAGAGATTCCGCCTTTTAGAGATTCCGCCTTTTAGAGATTCCCTATTTTAGAGATTCCGCCTTTTAGAGATTCATCCTTTTAGAGATTCCGCCTTTTAGAGATTCCGCCTTTTAGAGATTCCGCCTTTTAGAGATTCCTCCTTTTAGAGATTCCGCCTTTTAGAGATTCCCTATTTTAGAGATTCCGCCTTTTAGAGATTCCGCCTTTTAGAGATTCCGCCTTTTTGAGATTCCGCCTTTTAGAGATTCCCTATTTTAGAGATTCCTCCTTTTAGAGATTCCGCCTTTTAGAGATTCCGCCTTTTAGAGATTCCGCCTTTTAGAGATTCCGCCTTTTAGAGATTCCTCCTTTTAGAGATTCCGCCTTTTAGAGATTCCCTATTTTAGAGATTCCTCCTTTTAGAGATTCCTCCTTTTAGAGATTCCTCCTTTTAGAGATTCCCTATTTTAGAGATTCCGCCTTTTAGAGATTCCTCCTTTTAGAGATTCCGCCTTTTAGAGATTCCGCCTTTTAGAGATTCCTCCTTTTAGAGATTCCTCCTTTTAGAGATTCCCTATTTTAGAGATTCCCCCTTTTAGAGATTCCGCCTTTTAGAGATTCCTCCTTTTAGAGTTTCCGCCTTTTAGAGATTCCGCCTTTTAGAGATTCCGCCTTTTAGAGATTCCTCCTTTTAGAGATTCCCCCTTTTAGAGATTCCTCCTTTTAGAGATTCCGCCTTTTAGAGATTCCTCCTTTTAGAGATTCCGCCTTTTAGAGATTCCTCCTTTTAGAGATTCCCTATTTTAGAGATTCCGCCTTTTAGAGATTCCTCCTTTTAGAGATTCCGCCTTTTAGAGATTCCCTATTTTAGAGATTCCTCCTTTTAGAGATTCCTCCTTTTAGAGATTCCGCCTTTTAGAGACTCCTCCTTTTAGAGATTCCGCCTTTTAGAGATTCCCTATTTTAGAGATTCCGCCTTTTAGAGATTCCCTATTTTAGAGATTCCGCCTTTTAGAGATTCCCTATTTTAGAGATTCCCCCTTTTAGAGGATTCCCATTCCCGTTCCCCATTCCCCCATTCCCGTTCCCCCATTCCCCGTTCCTTGTTTTAGACATAGCCTCAATGGAATACGTCTTTTCATAGCTCGATCGAGGTTATCATCATGTGATGTTCAGCAAGCGAAAACTTCCCCTCGGAGAGAACTTCATCTCGGAGATCGAAATGTTTGCAAAACATCAAGCCGTAAATCTAGAGCCATTGCAGTAAAACTCCTTGTTTGCCGCCAAGCGAGTTCGCCACGAAATAATATATTTCGCCGCCTGAAATAGCAATTAGTTCACAAGTGGTGACGTGTGACTAACATATCTCTGACATTTATCGAGGTTTTCGAAATGAGATACGGTGTATGTTTTCAATACGTCTATTGTTATATATTGCGAAATAGGTCATTTGAAATGACCATCGTCCAAGTATCTAAGGCGTGCGGCTCGTCATGTAAGCGAGTTAGAATCGACCAAACAATTAGCCTGCGTAGCAAGCGTTCCTGTACGAACGAAGAGCTTTTTCCGCGATCGAAGAGCTTTTTTTGCATTTTGGCCGCGCGAAAATTGGGGCGAGAGCAAAAAAGACGGAGAGTGGGGATGGGGTAGGGAGGGGATTGGCGCTAACCCCCACCCCCTCCCCCCTCCGACTTTTTTGCTCTCGTCCCAATTTCCGCGCGGCCAAAATGCAGAAAAAGCTCTTCGATCGCGGAAAAAAGCTCTTCGTTCGTACAGGAACGCTTGCTACGCGATAATCAAAGTATCGTTGCATCATCGCTGGAATCACGGCCGTGTTGTTCATGGACTTCATGGCGTCCGACTTCAGAGAGATTACTGGAAGCGGCAGAAGCAAGGATTTTACAATTTGTCAAGTCTCACTATGAAAGCAAATATGTACCTGTAGAAAATCGCCAAAAAATATGGACAATAAAATTCAATCCAAATGCAACAAAAGTGCCGTTAGTCTTGGTTCATGGCTTTGGAGGAGGTGTAGGTCTCTGGGCAATGAACATAGATGCCTTAGCTAAGGAAAGGTCTGTCTATGCATTGGATGTGTTAGGATTTGGCCGAAGCTCGCGGCCTGAGTTAAGTGCAGATTCAGAGGAAGCTGAAGAGCAATTTGTGGACTCCATTGAGTAATGGCGGCACCAGATTGGACTGGACAAATTTGTTCTCTTGGGACACAGTTTTGGTGGCTTCCTTGCAAGTTCTTATGCTCTAAAACATCAACGCTTATTTCTAGTAATGTATTAGTTTTTCATAGTTTTATCTTATTGTATATATATCTTAATTAATTCATCTTATTGTATACATATTTTAATTATATATATACATACATTTAATTCATTCATGTAAAGCGCTTTTGATCATTTTAATGTTAAAAGGCGCTATATCAAGTCAATAAATTATTATTATTATTATTACCAAACAATCTGTCAAACGTACAATCAGCGAAACAAAACAGGCAGACAGCTGCAGGCAGACAGACAGCATGCCGGTAGACAGACAGACAGGCAGGCAGACTGCAGGCAGACAGACCGATAAAGATGCTTTCTTCAGCGACAGATCCACACAGAAGGGATTTTTAGCGCCACTAGCCTGTTCCAGGCGCTCGGATACTGAGTGGGGGAGTGATGCGAAAAGACGCGCGAAGCGCGAAGAGTGGTGAGTGAATAATAGGCGTGGGGACTGGGGATTGGGGAGAGGGACGGGAGACGGGGCTTAGCGGACACTATAATTTAGCGTTTTTATTGTCTAAGATTTAACGACTATTTTCCATTTTTGAAATATTTTGGTGTTCATATTAAGTCATAGCTGTTCAGTCTGAAACATGGAAGCGATTTTTTTAAATTTAGAAAGTTGATTGGAGCGATTTTTCATGAATTAAAATTAAGTTGTCGCTATAAATAGTAACAGTCAAGGTGTTTGAAAGTAATTCCTTATATCTGCGTTTTGTCCGCAGAAAGGCTGTGTTGCACTGCTTCACTTGTGCCGGAGGGCAAGCCCAACCTGTGTTGGTGAACTGTGCTGCTTCGTTCGCATCAAGGGGTGCTTCGATATAAAGCATATGTGATTACTCGGAGAAATGTTACACTGTTACCATGGCAACGAATAGTAAGATATCAATCAAGATGACGTGCAATCAGGCTCAATTTTTTTTTCTTTATTCCATACATTGATGTATTTATGCAGGCAATTAGCATTGTGAACAATAAAAGGGTAATAAATGGACTTTTTTGAGTGATTTTACTTGCGCGTTCAGTTAGAGACCCCAAAATAACATGCGCCGCCCGTTATTAGTGAAATATTGGAAGTCAGTTTTCTGTCGTTCCCTAAAATCAGCCCCTAAGAGGAGCCAATAATTAATAGATCTTTTCCAAAATCCTGAAAACCACCTCTTGTTTGGTAATCGTACGAAGTTTCGTTAGGTTAGGTTCTACCTGAGTCGAGAAAACGGAAGTTGAAAACTGGAAAATTTAGCGGACGTTTGTATGACTGGGGGTATGGCGTATATACTGATGACCCTCTGATTCATTTCAGGTGTCCTTCAGCAAAGATCCGAGGACTCTACCTCCGATATTTTGAACTTCCCGACTTCTCGAACCAATTTTGGTTTCCCCTTGGTTTCCCTCCGTTCGAGAAATCGGGATTCCACCGTCGGTCCAGTCCCTGAACTCTCTCTTATCCCGCCCTTCCAGTCCCTATGTAGGGCTCCACCACGGTCAAACGTCAAACAAACAAAAAAAAATTGATTACACCATGTTTTAAACACGTCTAACTTTTTTGGTAAACCTCCAAAAAACTTTGTCCATGAAAAGTGCTCTAAACTTTTCCTTTTACTTACTTTTGTTTCCTTTCGCAAATTACTTTCAAGGATTTTATTTCGGGTTGTTGCAATGGTTTTTCCTTCAAAATTTTGCGCGGGAAACTGGCGCACGACCAGAACTTACGCCTTTGCGCATGCTCGAGCGTTTGACCGCGGTGTCCGCGGTGAAATGTAAGGTGAAATGTAGGCGCACACACGAAAGAACGTACCGTGTAGGACTGGGCCTCGGTAACAGTGGCCGAAAATTTACCGAATGTTTCCGACAATTCACGAGCGTTTCTTGACGGGCTTTTTCACTGTGGCTTATATAAATATTGTTTCCTGTAAACTTCTCAGTTTGTTTAGCGACTTTTCTGGATTTTTCGGCTACAGTCCCCTCGTCAAGTGTGAAATGGTTTGCTCCAGAGACTAAAGGCCTATCTGGATTGGTTGATTTGCAAGTTGTCTCGGTCCGCCATTTTGGGATTTTGGTAATCGAATTCAGAGATACGTGCATGTGTTTACAAGCGTTTTGGCGACCACATTAGCTCAAGAATGGGTAGAAACGGCGGTTCACGTTGCCTTCTACAACTCCATTTACACAATGAATGCAACGTGAAGCGCTGGTGAAGACTTCGCTATGAGCGAAATTTCAGAAAACGGGTAAGCTTAAGTGTTGGTGATACATGATCATGTTAATATTAATTAATTGAGCTTAAACTTATCCAGTGTATTATTCCCAATGACCTCCAACCTCTGCATTCTTGAATATCCTCGTAGCCACGTTTTAATCTCTTCGAGTTCCATGATATACGGTGTAAATCAACACGAAGGTTTCTCGCATGATCGTTCTAATCTATCGATCGTTCATGATTTGATACGCCATGCCTCTCTCAACCTTGACCTATATGCCTGATTTAATATATTCTGCCTTGAGAATTGAGATCTGAATAGGACATTTCCGAGTTGCCTTTTGCGTCTCTTTTAAAACGAGTCCTGGTGCACAACCTGTGTTATGGTAATTAGTTTTACCTGCACGTGCATTGTTATGCAAATCAAACTAATTTCCATAATGTCAGTAGTTTATCATTCACTTTTTGCATGGCATGCTCCGGGGTCAAAGTCCCGTTTTCCAGAAACTGGACATCACGAAACTGGACGTCACGTACTTATTATAAGTAAATTATATGGTCATCAACAATTATTTTTGTTTTGTTTCCTCAGAAACGAAACGGTATTGTTTTGGATTCGATGTGAACTATTTACACAGTGGGGGCTACTATCCAATCAGAATAACCCTCGTTGCTTGCAGTGTAAACATGTTCTAGCCAAGACAAACAAATTGGCGAAACACATGTTGTTCAAGTATCGATAAAATGATCGTCACGGAGACAATAAGAAATTCAAATGTATACAAATAGAAATATTTGATGACTGAAATGCTTCTTAGTTCGATTAAAGTGATGTATTGGCGAAAAATGCAAAGATATCTGTTTTCGTGTTTAATTGTAATGTAAATATTCTAGCTGTATTTTCAACTTTGTTATTGACTTTGCTATTTCTAAAACAGGGAACAGGGAACAGGGAATAGGGCAACGGGGAACGAGGAACGGAAAGTTGAGGGAAAGCTGTTTACGGGTTCAAATTGCTCGGGCCGAGCTTTATCGAGCTTTATTCGGATGTTTTTTCGGGCCTCTCGGCTGGAATCGGTCGTCTTCAACCCAGCCAACGCGTACTAGCTATGGACTATGCTATGAACTATGAACTCGCCCCAGGATCTTCTCGGCAATCTCTCAAACCCAGGTCTATCCAAACTTTCCCGACATTCTAATCGTTCCGGAAATGAAACACTATTTCTTTTTGAAATAGCTCCTTGTTGGTATTGTTGTTGAAAATTGGGATCTTATGAGCTTAGATGTAGATTTGAACCAGAATGTAGCTGAACCAGAATGTAGAACCAGAAATTATGTAGAATGTACCAGTCATGATCGATACATGTATTTAGTGCTACACTGTACTTTTAGTGCAAAATCCAAAGGATCTGATAATTTAAGATACTACTTCAAGTAACCCAGTCAAAAATGCAAGCATTAGATAGCAGCACTTGACTCTTCGAAGGACACAACAAGTAGGCTTACTTAAATCCCATGTAGCACCCATCCTCCCACAGAGTTTAATAATCAATCACCTGGCATTGCATTATTTTGAGAGAACTTGGAAAGTACTGCCTGATACCTAGCCTCCTACGCAGACTTTCTTTGGGTTCGTCACGCACTCCTCCCCCACGAACGTCTGCTCAATGGAGCAGCCACTTCCATTCTGTGAGATTGGCCAATCACAGCTCGTCTGCCATTTTCTGGAAAACGGAACTTTGACCCCACAACAATAAGCGAGGCGCAAGAGTAACTTGGAGCGTGCCGTGCAAGAAATTTTGAATGTTACAGTGAGAGTAAATGCACTTCAAATGGAAGCCATAATACTATTTGTGGCGAAGAAGTCCGATATATTTGTCAACCTGAAGACTGGATTTTTTGTTGATTTTCGACTCCATGCTTGCAGCGGATGCTGCAGATTGTTGTTGTTGTGTCAACATTCGACAATCAGAGAAATCTAGGAACTCGAGCCGTTGCCCTCAGTGAGATCGATGATAACATCCTTGCTTAATAATAAGATGTATTTAATTAAAATTGTCTTCTTAGGGATGATGGCTGTGACTCCCCTGCTGGATTTTGGGGAAAATAACAAACATCCAAGTAATTCAAAGAAATACAAGTGAGTTATCACAAGCCAGTATTGTAACATGAGCCTGGCAAGGCTCTAGGTCATTTAGATAAGCAAGGGGTCCATACTTACACCATATATACAAGAATACGAGAGCCAAACTATTTTCCCTTCTAGCCTAACCCACATGAGTAGGGCACAAAGTTACCGGTGTCGTGGTCAGGCCTGTACATGTTACTAATTCTATGTGGGTGTGTGTTGTCCATTTAGGGGGTGGATGTCAATTGGGACACAAGTCCAGACCTGTTTCTTGTCCCTGCCACAACATTTGGCCTGTGGCGAAAATCATCAAATTAAACTAAACTAAACTCTCTTTACATGCACGCTCAATTCTTTCCCGCAAGAAATCATAGTCTGAGATATGACCCCAAAATATTCCACACAGTGACGTAGCTCTGCAGTTCCACATCAAGCAATCATATACATTGTACATGTATACATGTATGTATATGCATAGTTTATGTTTTGTGAATAAAGTTGACTTTATCCTGTTGCTTTGTTATTCTTTGTTTTTTGCTATTCTTTTGTTCTGGCTAGTTTGAAGTGTCCGGCGAGCTTTCATTGTTTGAGGTTTTCCATAAACTGATGCGAGCAGCAGGCAAACAACAAAGAATACAACACAGCAACAACATTAACATAACCGTTACATTCCCATACAACCCCTTATAAACTGAATCTCTGTAACAGTACAATATCACATATAAGCAAGTCATGTTCGCGTTCTCTTATCGCGAGCTTGGGTCGCCTGTCAAATCCTCACCACTAACACTTTATGTACACTGTACATGTGTCGTGTTTGCCTCACAGACCCTCGAGAAACTTGAGTGAAAAAAAGAGACGTGACAAACTGAACATTTACATCAGTGAGCTCGCCGCCATGGTTCCTACCTGTGCAAACTCGCAGCGTAAACTTGACAAGACCACTGTGTTGAAAATGACAGTTGGCTATATGAAAGTTCATAATGGTAAGATCTTATTCCTGATAATTAAGAAATAGAATCAACCTTTACTCAATCTCTGTTTTACAGCGGGGAGCCCAAAAGTGTGACCACTTTTAATTAATTCACATTTTTTCGTGCAGCAGACTATCCAATCAGAAGCAGAAAATAGCTATACTCGGCTTCTGATTGGATAATATGCGTGTATGAAAGAATGTGAATTGGGCTCCTTGCTGTAAGCTGATCCTAACTCAGACCTTAACAAAAAATTGATTTGATGGTTCATCGCATGTTACAATACGTACAGTACATCAAGGTTCTCGATAACGTTTTCATCAACTGTATAATTTTCATTTCAGTATAACAAAACAAAAAAAAACAAAAAATAATAATAATAACAAAAAAATTAAAAAAAAATTTAATAATAATTTATTTTCATTTCAGTATACAGGCGTAATAAGGTGGCACATGGCCAACAGGCCTTCTTTACTTTGTGTTACAACACTTATTGCAAGGTGAATAACCGCGGCAACACTAGTGACAGCCGCGACACTAGTCTAGTAACATCCCTTACAGGTGTTATCGGTTACGGTTCACTCAAGAACACTGGAATATGAAGCTGTGTTTCCAACATCCTTATTTATTGCACAGTTCACCCAACAACCAAAATACACATGTCATATTTTTCTGCAGATCTCACCATGTCTGTTCTTGGTAATGAATCTGGGTTGATGTCCTCATTTTTGTGCAGTGAAGAAATCGGCGAACTTTTAGACAAGGTACATTACATATTAGAGGATATTACATGCCAACACAAATATGAATTTTATTTTCAAGTGGCAAAAACAATATTTTACTTGCTCATGGCACTTTTTCGTAAAACATTGTTTTTCACGCTAGAAAATAAAATATCTTCAAGCCACCATGTAATTTTTCTTTGTATTATATATAGACAAAAAACACAAATTAATTCAAAGTTAAAAACAAAACAACGGTGCAAAAGTGGGAAATGACATCATCGATATCCTCACTAGTGAGGAAATGGAAAATACGCCACTCGGGTCCCAGATGCAGGGCTGCAAATAATTTATTTTCTTGAAAGGACATGTGTCCGACTAAGTCACCATTTTGGTCGGACAAAACAAAAATAAGGTCGGACATCATATTACAGTACCGCTTGATAAGAGAACCCGCTTATCTAATGTTTTGTCAAATAATGCAGAGTATAACTACGTTTAGTTTGCGTTTAGAACAAATTGTGTTACAATGCTATAACATGTTAGTGTTTACATTGGAAGACCAAAAAAATTATCCGGACATTATGTCCGACCACAGTTGGGATTTCATCGGACATTGGCAAATTTTGGTCGGCCATTGTCCGATGACCGACTGTAATTTGCAGCCCTGCAGATGTAGTGAAAATAATATTATTGTAAAACACTTGTGTGCTTATGTTATGCTGATATTGAACAGAAATTACTATGGGACAATAATTGTTTATAGGTGTGGCTCAAATTCATTTTCACCCCTAAGAGGTACATTGTACCAAACCACAAAATTATAAGCAACCCCTTAAAAGTACGATGATCACCCCATCACTTTTGTATGGGTGTCCTCCACCCCCTAGGATAAAATGGTTAGTTTGCTACTTGCTACTTGATACTTGCTAGCTTCATCAGTTCTTGTACATGCTTGGAAAACCTGGCTAATACATGTATGCTGGTTAATATAATTAATTTCAATGATACAATGTATTTGACTAATGCTTCCAAAAAAAATTATACATTGTATAATAAATTATATATTTTAAACTTCCCAGGCTCTAAATGGCTTTCTACTGGTTTTATCAACCAGTGGAGATTTTGTCTTTGTGTCAAAGAGCATCGAAGATCTTATTGGCTTTAAGAAGGTACACATGCATAATGTATATAAATATATAATAAATATTATTTTATGTAATAAATGAAAAGATTCCCACACATTAGCCTCTATTGCAAGCTACAATGAGTTGCAAAATGGTTGAGACACTCTCTTCAAAAACAGGATTTCATTTCAAAAGCATGTCTTTGTTTAAAAAATAAACAAATAATTTCATTTCTAACCCCCCCTCCCCCTTTCAGTGTTGTTTCTATATGGTTTGAATGTATTCCCGACATTTTGACAACATTGATAGGGGGGTGGGGGGGGGGGGGGGGGGGTGTACAAGGTATAATTTTTAAAATGTCTGAAGTTGTCCTCTTAATGAAGAGTGTCTCAACTCTTTATGCAAACAATTGTAGGTCCACTTCAATCTGAGAATACAAAACTTGTCTATTGCTTGACATGCAACTGTCTGGTCGGTCAATAACTGATTGCAAAGATTACAGTTGGCTGCTACTTTATTATTAGTCAGTGACACAAGCTACTCGGAAAAAGAAATTGAACCTAGTTATATAGCCTAAGCTCCCACGAGTCTCCTGTACTTTAGCTCAGTGGTAGAGTGTCCAACTGGTGTGCAGAAGGTCATAGGTTTGACTCCTGTTGGTAGAACTTGGAAATTTTTTTCCAAGTAGCTTGACGTGTCACTGACTGATAAAACATCTTTCTCATATTTCATGCTATAAGCTTAAAATTCAAAATTCATCATCATTTCTTTCTGCTTTATAATTATTAATTTTTCCCAGATTGGTTTCTAATAATTTGAAGGGCTCTGAGCAAAAACAACCCCCGGGTTTTTTGGTTTGCTCAAAAGTCACTGAATTTTTGCATGTGGCCAGTTTAGTTGAGAAACATTGCTCGGGTTTTTTTCCCCGCTGGTTTGCGCTTCGTTGTTCAATCTGTTTGTTTTCTTTTTATCCTCTAGGAAGACCTAATTGGGAAGAGTATCTTTGAGGTAGTACACCCAGATGACAAAGATGCAGTGATCAGTGAGGTTCTTCATCAAAAGCAAGACCACGTCGAGTATTCAAACAACTTCCATTCTGGACAGTTGAACCTGATGGGTATCTATGTTTTTTTTATCAGAGTATATACTTTTGTTCTAGACTGTGAGCAGTCCCTCATTTTTCGCAGGGATAATTGAGTGGGAGAGCACATGCGAGCATGCGTGAAAATCACCTCCCACGAGGAGATGCGACACGCGGGGGCGAGAGGTGATTTTTGCGCACATGCACTTGTGTACTCTCCCACTCAACTATCCCTGAGCAAAATGAGGAACTGCTAGCAGTCTACTTTTTTTCTTGAAAAGCAGCTTTGTGATGACTGTCAATTTTTAACTAAAGCAAGCATCTAGAGATCTAATGGTTAGTGCCTTGGACTCCAGATTGAGCGGTTCAGGATCGAGCACTGCCCTCGCAGTAGCTATTTTCCACCCAGGAGTAAAAGAGTACCGGCAAATCATCAAGGACAACCTGACATAAATGCTGGGGGGTTACTAGCCTGTGAACAGGCTCTCCTTAGTCCACGCTCAGCAGCCTGTAAATGAGCCTGTTCACAGGCTTAGGGGTTACCTGCGATATACTAGCATCCCATCCAAAAATTAGTCGCTTTGTGCTATGGAAACAACTATAAAGTCACTGGCTTGTATGTAGACAGAGTCTACAAGTGGTCAATAATTAAGGAGTAAGTGTGATAAATCATTTTTGTTCCAAAGGAAATGACACGTCATCCCATTCCACGCTGGAGAGCAGCCCATCCCGTCGCACTTTTAACTTCCGTATGTTAGTGAGAGGGAAAGATGGTGAGCCAGCCGGCAGTGAAGATGTCCACTGCGTTGGCTACATTGATCAGTGGACGAGAAAAGAAACTGAACATCAGAATGAAAGTAAGACACAAGATCAAAGTAGTACATGTAACTTCAACTTCATCTTTTATTATTTTACCAAATTTCCGTAAGGCCAGCAGGCAGGAAATAATCTTCAAGAAGGTCACGACTTTTTTTAATGTATACATGTTTCGGATGATCCTTCATCCATCTTCAGTACAAGTAACAGCTGGTGGGTGTGATATAAATATAAGAAAAATACATATAAATATAAGAAAAATACAATGGTATGGAAAAAATAGCTAATTACAACGTGGCAATAAATGTAGAACATATAACTAATTACAACTAAACAAGAAATATAGAAAATAAGACTAATTACGGCGTGACAAAAATAAAGAAAAAACAGAACAGAGAATATATACTGATTAACAAACAAAACTAAATAGCCAGTGACAGATTGACATGAAAAATATGCCTATTGAGTGTGGGTTTTTCCAAATGGATATGTAGCGCCTCCTTGATTTTAAGCTGGAAGGAGGTGGAGGCGGTGTCCAGGATGGAAAACATGATTTCTGCCGCCCCCAAAGTAATTTATATTAGTGTATGCACTGAGAATCTGGTTGTATGCGTAGAGCTGTCATACATCAGACAATGCCCCCTAGTTCATGCCTATTTTTTTTATTGCTGCCAAGTTGTCATATTGGTATTGTAAGAGCGGGCAGGGTTCCAGATAAGTTTTAACCCTTTCACTCCTAAGAGTGCTAAGTTCACGACTTTTGGTTCGAGTTTTCGGGGTTTTTGAGAAATTGAGGGTTTGAGAAATCGGGGTTCCACTGTATATTGTCAAATTTGTACTTTGGCACTCGTAAAGAATGGATTCAGTACTAGTTTGGTTTGCCTCTTTCTTGTTGTCTTACAACTTACGTTGTTTATTCGTCCAGGCATGGTAGCAACAAAAGACAAAGGCACCGCACTCACCCCCCTTGGGGGTGCAGTTAATCCATTCTTCCTGGTGGGTGTGGGGATTGTGTCTCGTCCCAGTTTCACCCGAGAGGTGGAGTGCGAATGCGACGAAAAGGAATTTATGTCGCGGCACAGTCTTGATGGAAAATTCCTTTTTGTTGATCCACGGTAAGTTATTTCTGAGATAAAGTTGTATGTACAAACTTTGTAATTTAGGCAAGAATTGATCCTTGGAGTTTTTAGCGACTTAAGAAAGTATTGCAACTACATTATGTAAACTAGCCTGGAAATTCGTCTGTGTTCGCAGGCTGTATGTAAACAAGCCTGACAAAAATTGGCAACCTTACTTATTTTGAACATCACGCTCTTTCTATTTGTGTAACCCATTTTGGTTCTGCAAAGGGGCTATTCTTGAGCAGGTTATTTCGGGTAGCCAGTACCCCTATTATTTTTTTTATTCAAAATTGTAAATACTTATTGTAGGCTCTGGGGTAAAAATAATAAAGTTTGTTGTTTGCAGCATAAAGGTCTGCACCCACGAGAAGATGTACAAGTCCCTTCATCATGTGAACTATATTTTCGTTTAACCATTCATTCGAGTCTGTGGATGAAACCCTAGTGTGTGACCATTCAAATGAAAGCTATTGAGCAGTACTTTCAAGTGGCGCTGTTTGTTTTTGACAATTTCGCAAAATGAAGATTTTTTTCTTGTGCTTATGTTTCAGATCGATCTCGATCACAGGATACCTACCGTTTGAGGTACTTGGTACTTCTGTGTATGACTACATTCACCAGGACGACCTAAATGTTTACTCCAAAGCGCATGAGTCACGTAAGTTCATTCTCAACTGTTCTTCGTGTACATTATAAGTCTTTATGAATCATGATGACTTGCTCGTCAGTTGATTACAGCTGTTTCGAGAAAGGTTGTCGGAAAAAAGCGCACGCGACAATCCCGAAAGGTATTGTGGGTAGTTTTAAGTTCACGGTTCCTGATGGCAAATGATGGCAAATGGCAAGAGACGCCATGGAAGTATGTTTGCGAGTGCTAAAAGAAAGCAACAAAATTAGTAGGCATCGCGGGTTTGATGTATTTATTTGACTTGTTAAAATGTATTGATCATATCCCAGATTACCTTTCGGGATTGTCGCGTGCGCTTTTTTCCGACAACCTTTCTCGAAACAGCTGTATACTGTTATGTGTCACCCGCATCAAATAAAGTTGAAGTTGATTATTATGCCGATATCGTTCTTGTTGCCTTTTTAGTCATGGAATACGGGGAAGGCTCAACCGGTTGTTACCGGATTCTGATCAAGGGCTATCAGTGGATATGGGCCACGACTCGCAGTTATATTTCATTCAATCACTGGAACTCCAAGCCTGAGATCTATTGCAGCACTACTAAAGTAATCAGGTTAGTATTGGAGTACTGAAGTTATGACGTCACAAAAATTAAATTTGCGAAATTATGAAGTTTGATCAGCTATTCAGAGAAAGCATGCCAAAAAACGTCCACTTGCCAGAAATTAGCTCTCCATTGTAATTTGTGGCCGAGATATGGGCACTTCAGGTTTTAATTTCTCCATACAAACCCTTCTAATTTTGCGTCTGTTCCTTCAGTTTAGAACAGGCGCAAAATTAGAGAGGTTTGTATGGGACGGTACCAAACTTTGAACCTCTATATCTCGGCCGCAAATTGCAATGGAGAGCTAATTTTTGGCAAGTGGACATTTTTTGGCATGCTTCCTCTGAATAGCTGATCAAATTTCATAATTTCGCAAATTTGAAAATTTGTGACGTCACACTTTACCACTCTATTGGAGGAAACTGTTTCTTGGCTTGAAACCTGATACAGTTGAATCTCTCGGATACGGACACCGAAGGGACGGAGCAAAGTTTCCGTATTCAGTAGAGAGGTGTATTATAGAGGTCATGGATATGACGTCACTTTAAAGGCTCCATTGACGATTAGAAATGTCGATGATAAATGGTGATAACATGTCGATTAGACTGTTCACAGTCCCTCTATTTTTTGCGCTGAAATCGTCGCGCTGTCACGATCGATCGTGGAGCCGCCATCGTGGATTATTTGGCGTCAACGCCTCCCCGCGCCCCATACCCAGGGGAGTTTTGTCCTCTCCCCAGATTTCATATATATTCCAAGATGGCGCGGCTCCACGATCGATCGTGACAGCGCGACGATTTCAGCGCAAAAAATAGAGGGACTGTGAACAGTCTACATGTCGATAAACTGATTTTTATCGTACATGTTCAGGGGCAAGACCATTTAGTGCTATATAGACCATACTAGTTGTTTGACTTTTCCGTTGGATATCTAGTTCACTACGCTGGGTACCAGAGGTTTATTTCTCGCGTCGGGATCGGCGTACGCGCCGACGCGGCGTACGCGCGGGTGACAATAGAGACCGCGCAAGAAAAGCCTCTACCACCCAGGGTAGAGTTATTACAAGGTTAGTAGATCGGGATTTCATAAACTCAGGAGAAACTGAATGTGGCCCTGCCCCCCCCCCCCCCCCCCCCCCCCCCCCCCCCCATGCACACACAAATTTGCAGACAAGCTACAGTGGAAGCTCTCTGAGCGGACACTTTCGTAAGTGGACAGCACTATGCAAGGCCGCCTTGACAAAATCCCGTTTGAACTCTACCTCATACAAACTTTGTATTTACACATTCCCGTAAGCTGTCAGCTCCAGTTGCGGACGCTTTGTCCGCTTTGTCCGCTTACGGGAGCTTCGACTGTAACGATTTGATGTTGATTGTTAGTGCTGCTGAGGGCGCGAAGTCATTGAAAGTCAGAGAGAAGGAATTGGAGATCTTGCGAGCGGACCAGGAAAGCTGTCAATCACGCTTCTCTCTTTGTAAAGCGCCCTCGGAGTGTAACAGCCCACATGAAGCCAACGCCATGGTGCTAGCCAAGTGGGCAGCAGACGAGCAGCATTTTACGGTTTTACCGCCGGAACTGAGTGACGATGGGAGCAACCCCGGCCGGGACCAGAATATGATGGCTGCAAATAAGAAAGGTATGCAGTGTTTTTTTTTTTGCTTGCACAGGTCAGAAACAAAAGTTAACTACCATTTTCGTCTGCAGTCTACAGTTAACCTACGTCGTGTCGTGTGTAGGGAGCTCTAGCAAAATCAAATCGCAACGGTCAAGCAAGCCTTGGTCGGCCAGGTCTCGGAAAGTGTTCGTTTTCCAAAAAAAACGTGTATTTCCATGTCTAATATCCATACTACTGCTAATGTTATCACAATCAAGAGAATATCGCCGTTCAAAATGCGATCGAAGAAAAGCAACTCGATTGCATGTGAGGTCTGCAACGGTATTTTGATGTTAACACCCACAAGTCTCAACAAATCTTGATGACAAAGTTGAAAGCGTCCTCTCGTACTCGTCAAGGCGCCGAAAATTCTGACGCTAAACTAAGCTGTCTTTCCGAGTCCTCTATAAGTCTTGCAGCCAACGCACCGCCATTTTGGTTCAAAAAACCTACTTCAGCCTCGTCTCCATGGAAATGAAGCCACAGACTGACAAGACAACTGGTCAGCGTTTTCTCGTTCTTGAGATTCCTCCAGCCCCAGACTCACGCGGCTCCGTCGCTCCGCCGCTAGGGTCGCTGGGTCTTTGAATCCAGCGACCCGCCAGCTCCGCAGGCTAGGCAAATCTCGACTCGTTTTTTTTTTTTTTTTTTTTTTCGTCGACTTGAATTTACAAATCTCGACTCGTGCTTCTTGTCGCGACATCTGGTCAGTATTATATCGTTTGTCAACTGATATTTTGCAATTCTCGACTTATATTTTTTATAACCTTCGATGTATTTTACAATTCTCGACTTACGTATTATGTTTTTCAACATGTTTTATCGTCTACATGTTTTTGTCCGTAACGGAACGCCATACAAAAGCTACTTGGCAAATCAAATCTCGAGATTGATTGATTGCGATACGATCTTCGGTATTTCGCGTCATCACGTTGTTGTGAAGAAGTTGAATCTATGGCCGAAGGTTAGCAGACCACCAGACGTTTTTCTCGCTGTCGGCCGTTACCCGTGGACTAACGCTTTAGACGTGCCTAGTGATGGGCGAACATTGTGCATGTTACAGCAGAACTTCTTTGGTTAAAGGTGAGCTTTCAAAGTGTGTGGAGAATGGTCAAATTGCGCGGAAAATCGTCCCCTCGTGGAGATATTTTTACTGTACATAATTTGCAAAGTACAGAAAGTACAAGGATAGATTTCGCTTTACAAACGAGAAGCAAACTCATGTTGCTTGGAAAATGTACTCTTACAGACAGTCTAGTTTCTTGCGAATGGTGAACATTGCGGTTGGCTCGCTTCGACACTCCCTGCAATTCGCAAAGAAAAAGAAAAAGCCTCCTCCGGCACCCCGGGGTTATTGCTCGTAGGGAATTATAGAGTGAGTAACGATCCCGGTGGCCAGTCGGGTTCTCCTCCGATCAATTTGATTCGCTAGCTCCCATTGCGAAACTCAATTAAATACTACATTAATTTTACTTTGATTCTACTGGGATAACGGTAGTTCTAAAACTTGGAGAAACAGGAAATGATCGATGCAAGATGCATAGAAGGGTAAGACCTAGTTACGGGAGCGTTTCGTTAATACTCGTATATTCCAGGTCGATCGCCTTGATCGTTGTATCGAATAGAAATTCTGCAGTTAGAGTTGTACAAGGGTCTTCTTAGGACACAAATATGCTACGCGACTGCCACATGTGAAATCATTATTTACAATCAATTGTCCTTGCTCAAAGTTCGCTATTTTGTGGTACGTGTTGCCACTGAATTATTCTAGATTTAATGTGGCTGATCGTGTGCATTTTGTGTTATTTTTGCGTTGTTTTATTCAGTTGCAGTGAGTCTGTAATAAACTTAACCAACTGCTCTGTTCGAGTGCTTTTCTATTAAATAGTTTCTTTCTCTCTCTGGCAAGTCTCCCCAATGAATTGTTATCGCACGTCATCTAGCCGAACTAATGATCTGATTGGTGCAAGAACGGAAAAGCTGACATAAACACGAGCAAACACGTGAATATTAACACATTCACGTGCAGAGAAACACGTGCATTTGGTCGGGTCGAAGGCTAACAAGTTTATGGACTGGTCTGGCCTGTTTGAAAGGAGCTACGTCACGGAGGGTGAATCTTGACCATTCGCAATTCATCTTCTCCATCCTCAACCATCCTTGTTCCTGTTTGGTTTATTATCGCCTCTGGTGTTTTTCTACCTTAGTAAACTATTATTTTGAAGCTTTCTTCAATTTGAAGGTGATCTTGCACTTCGCAAAAATGGCTTAAAATATCGTGACATAGCTCCTTTATTATTTAAAGCGGTCAGTTCGGGGGGATAACGCGACTGAAAAAGTGGACGAGCATTGAAAAAAAAAAAAAAACGATAGAGGACTCCGTGTATTTTAACGACCGATCGTTCGCTTTCTCGCTCGTCCCACGCATTTTATGTTCGTGTTTGCTCGTTCTCGCTCGTCCCTGCTGTCTGAGAGCCCGGCTGGAAAAATGTTTGGTGGGAGTGTGCGGCCACCTTCTTGAAACCCTTACCCTATTTCAAACCAAAATATGTGATTTTCCAACCCTCTATCAGACCTAACCCAAAAATCGATACCCTATTTCAGACCTATAAAATTAGTACACGTGTCTAATACATGACTTCAGCTACCCAGGAATGGGTTCCATTTGCGCAAACATTTGAAAAGGGCTTCAAAATCCCCGATGTTAATGGAAAAAAATAGTTTCATCTAAAAGCCAAACCAAATTCCAGGCCAGACTGCACAAAACATACCCTATTTCAGACCAAAACGGCTCAAAAACCATACCCTTTGGGGCCGCACATACCTACATAGCTTATATAAGGGAGTACCCCCCCCCCCCCCCCCCCGGGCATGGGTCTCCGCGTTTAGACGTAAAAACAAGTATAGTTGGTTTAGATCACGACTTTCTTCAATGCTGTTTAACAGTATGTTTCCTTGGCTTTGCGTGACGTACGTGACAACGTCGACTCGCGTGATCATCACAGTCACGGCAGGTTGCGTGATTACCCAAATCACGGTATTTGTCACACGTTTACCAAAGGAGCCATGTCACGATATTTTAAGTCATTTATCACCTTCAAATTAAAGAAAGCCTCAAAATAATAGTTTACTAAAGCAGAAAAACTCCTCCATGTCATCACCTTATCGTTATCACCTCCGCCTTCAATATAAAAACTTTCAGATTTTAATTACTTGTGTAATTGGCTTATGAATCATTTTGCATCACATCTTGAAGGATCAAAATACAAAACAACACGTAGTATCGGGGGGGGGGGGGGAGGGGGGGGGGGGGGTACTTGACCCATTTTTGGGCATAGGGGTGCCGCTGAGGGTTTGAAACCCTGACCCTGTTTAGGACAAAAAAAGACAACTAAAATACCTACCCTGTGTAGGACAACATCCTCTATTTTAGGACCCTGTTTAGGACAAAGTGGACAAATCACACACTCTTGTTTTGCACATTTTTAGTGCTTTATTGGCAATTGCAATTTAGCGAATTTGACTGATACGCGGGCAAACATATATAAAAATATTGTATAAACCACATTGTTTTGCGACGACAATCTTGCAACCATACCCTATTTAGGACAGTTTCATACCCTGTTTAGGACATACTCGCATAAAATTGCTTACTTTTTGTATTTCTATTTTTGGTTGTTCAGATCTGTCACAGATCCTACATATACCAGCGGGATTTTCGTTCGGTCCTTTGCCACATTCACTTTTATATTTTTGTGGCGATTTCAGCCTGTTTCTTCACATAGTATAGTATTTCAATGCGGACGTGACCGCACGAAGATTACATATGACATGTTTCAGAGCACGACTCAGTTCAGGATGTTGCTCCAGTCAGTTTTTAGTAAATTTGCTCTAGCATTTTGGACTCAATATTGGACTGTACATTTACACAGGCCAAATTGTTGCATTTTATTTTATTTGTATTCATTTTATAGTAAGAGCTCATTGAAAGAAAAAACCCCAAAACAAAACCAAAGGAAACAAAACAAGTGGATATCTTTCGCTCTTCTCACTTCGTGACTCACTTCCGCTCGTCACTTCGTGACTCACGTCCGCTCGGCCCATCTCCCGCTCGCTCGCGCTTCGCGCTCGATTTCCGCTCACTCGCGCTTCGCGCTCGATATCAGAAAGAAAGAGGGACTGCTCGCAGTCTAAGCCTGGGTATGTTCTTAGCATGTTCTTAAAGTTTTGGCCAAACGCAGCCTCAACGTTCTTATAAAAAAGGATCTTATAAAAAAAGAGTGTAATGGCGATGCAGTCTTTAACTCTCCAAAATATACCGTCCCAAAATCAATCTATTTTAAAATTGGAATGTTACGGAGATATTTTGAAATTACGTACGGGAATGTGTAAATACAGAGCTGTCCGTTTACCAGAGTGTCCGCTCAGAGAGCTTTGACTGTATTTTGACGTTCAGTGTTCTTCGGATTTGAAGGTAAATTATTTATCCTTAAAATTATTTATCCTTCACAAAAAATGGCGTTACACTCTGACTGAGATTGGCGAAATTTTAAGAATATGCTAAGAATATACCCAAGGCTGAGATGGAGATTTAATTAAGAAATTGTTTTCGTATGTTGATAGAAATTAAAATACAATAAAATCACATGTTTGAAATGAACTTTATTACTCATTGAAAGGTATGGCAAATATGTTACTTTTTCTTAAATCAAATCGAGTTCACAAAACGAAACGAGGTAGCAAACTGAATGAATGATTTAAGTGTAGACAAATGAATGATGAAAAGTAATAGGCATAAAGTGATATTTTACTGAAATACACGTGTACTATGCTTTGTAATCTAAGAATGTATTAGAATATTTTCAGCCTAAAATCGGAAGAGTAATAAGAATATTCAGCCTGGGCATGAAAATATATATTCTTATAAAACAAAAAGAGTGTATCTCGTGTGTAGCGTCCTTCTCCCCTGGCCCCACGGGGGGGGGGGGGGGGGGGGGGGGGGGGGGGGGGGGGGGGGGGTTTGACACGACACGACACTAGACCATTTCCGAGTTGCCTTTTACCTCGGTTTCAAAACGAGTCCAAGTGCAGAACCTTTCATACGAAAATGAGTTTTACTCACAAGATCATTCAAATGCCAAATCAAACTTATTTTCATATGAAAGATTTCGCACTTGGACTCGTTTTGAAACAGAGGTAAAGGGAACTCGGAAATCGCCTATTCAAACGTTGCAAACATTTGCGGAACGTAAATTTGAAGAAAATACATTTAACAATTATTCCACGAAATCGAGTCGTACATTACCTCATAGCCAACGAGGCGCATGGCATTCAAAATACCGTAAAGCTCTATTAAGCCCCGGGGGGCTTATTTAATTTTAGTCCTCAAGAAGGGGGGCTTATTAGAGAGGGGGGCTTAATAGAGAGGGGGTGGGGGGGGGGGGAGGCTAAATAGAAAAAAAAAATTATTCCCTTTTTAATAGTCCTTAAAGATGATTTACAATTACAGTCCGTACTGCGCAATCTCCACCTGCTATGTTTATGAGTCGCATACGAAGGAATGTAAATACTAGCGAAAATATAAATTGTTGTACAAACTTACATTTTTGTTCATTATTAACGCCAGATATCCTTGCAAAACAATAATAACGAGTAGAAGAACCTCGGCGTTATGCCAAACCGACGTTTCAGCTCATCGAGCATTCAGGAACTCAACGACACGTAATGGCGGACTCGAAAACTTCATAACAACTTCATGTACGCTATCACCAAAGTGTAACGTATCAACAAATTCAAAACAAAAATGTAAACAAACCCTGAGCATGCGCAATACGGACTGGAAATCAACAACGGGCTAAACAAGGATTAGAGTTGACGAGAGTTGGCTCTCATGAGAGTTTTCTTCAACTCTCATCCATTATCACGAAGCGTGGGCCAAACGAGAGAAAACTCTCGGCGACTCTTAAGAAACATTTGATCAGGTTCAAATTCGATAAGAGCGCACGAGAGTCGATGAGACTCGCTGAGAGCGCATGAGAGTTTCAGGCCAAACGAGAGTGAGAGTTTGAACTCTAGAAGACTCTCATCCTCGTTTGGCCCAGGCTTACTGTGTTTCCCATCCATTTTCCGATATCGTTTTAAGATCGTGTAAAGCTAAGGTATAGATTTAAATTAATTATAGCACAATCTGACCTTTTCGAATTCAGTTCGTCTGCGACGCAAGTTAGAATTCCTTTGAACCGGAACATTTTTTTGGTGGCGAAATCGCACTCTACGATATTGCAGTATAGATTGTAGCTGGAACTTTTCCTTCTACGAATCTTTTAGGGAAAAACTAGATGTTTAAAAAACGTATCCAGCGAACAGGGTTTTCTTTCGGACGTCGACGAGGAGAGCGGAGAAAGCGAGGTCTGACAGGAAAAAAGAAAAGAGAGATAATGATGTTTTCACAAGGGAGAAGGAAAAACAGAACGAAGGTTAGAGAAAATATAGATGAGCTATCGGCTTTCAGAACGTTTCATCAGCCGGCGTTTTGTGTGCCGGGCAAGGCGGCCATTTGTCGTGATAAAACGAAAATCGAGAGCAAAAAAGTGTCTCGGCGCTGGTACCGACGAAGAAAAAGAAGCAGTAAAAGGAACTTTGGACATGTATCCCATTTTGCGCTGGTTAGAATCATATGTCCAACCGCAAAATACTGCATGTGTCAAACTATGCGACTCGTCCCATACTCCCGTGATCATAAGTCTAAGACTGATAATCAGTAACCTCAAGTCAAAATGTTATCGTCTTCGAAGCTGATTTTTGCCTAGTACGTTTTTTGCGACGTTAACAATTACTACATGAGCCGTTCCAAAGTGTCATGCATTAGGCTGAGTTTTCTGCTGTTGTACCTTCATGTTGGCCAACTGTCTAGCTAGCCCTTTCACTTCATTGATTGCTTCTACGAATAAATATTCGGACGATCCCATCGCAAATCGTATTATAATAAATTGATACGTTATTTAAACCATCCCCCCCCCAAAACTTCATTAAATACCTGTTCTCCAATCTTCGGTTGTGATCGTAAGAAAAGTGTTCGGCCCTCCAACGGTCCGCATTACTCTGTTCGGTGTTTTGGACGTTATCAAGGCTCGATACTGAATTTCGGCCAAATTCTCGAAAAAACACTCAGACCGCCTTTTCTTCTTCTCTGAAAAATCCTCGCTGCGTTATATTCTGGCCTTAGCAACGATCTGATTGGTGCAAAATGAATGCTTCAAAAAGTATTCGAAACACGTGCGATCTTGTGCACGCGCCTAATCTGAAAACACGTGTTGGTATGCGCTTCACGCTTTTTGAGCACGTGCACTCGAGAGCCAAAGTCTTTCTTCGCATTTCGAAGATTTCACAGCTAAACAATGACAACGACTGAAAGCCTGGTTTCCATATGATCGCAACGATCGCAGTGACAACGATCGCAACGATCGCAAGAGTGGTTTCCATAGGAGCGATCGTTGCGATCATATGGTCCAAACCAGCCTTAAGTTATAATACTCTGGCTGTGTGTTTGAACATTTTGGTTTAGGTCATCGAGTGCAGAATATCTTGGGAGAGAGAGAGAGAGAGAGAGAGAGAGAGAGAGAGACTGGGCAGGAAGTTCAAGGATCGACAAGGAAGTGAATCTTATATTGCGCAACCTTGCTCCTTTCCTTGTCATCAGGTTGCGTTACATATTGTACCTGAGTTGTGTGACAGTGCATCAAATGTAGTTGAAAAACGTCAGATTGTGATCATAATAACTACAGTCGAACCCCTATTAAGCGGCCACCTATTTTAAACGGCCAACCCCTATTAAACGGCCAGCTATCAAAGTTCCAATATCAGTATAATACTGTTAATAAAACCTTGCCATTTCCCCGAGGGTGGCCGCTTAATAGGGGTTTTATTAACAGTATTATACTGATATTGGAACTTTGATAGCTGGCCGTTTAATAGGGGTCGGCCGTTTAAAATAGGTGGCCGCTTAATAGGGGTTCGACTGTACTTTTAAACTCGTGTGAACACCCCTTCCCTTCACAAATACATTCAACTCTTGCCTTGCGGACACCCGCTATTACGGAGAAAATCCAGTCCCCCGGCGAGAATTGACTGAAAATGACGCTTTTTTTTACTCTCGATAAAGCGGACACCTTGAACTTTTATGTAGTAACTTCAGTCTGTTGTTCGGGCGATGAGCTTGAGCTGACCTATATATACACTGCGCGTAATTCCTCAATTCTTTTTTCCGTGAGGCGAGCCCGGGGGGGGGGGGGGGGGGGGGAGGGGGGGAACTCCCATATGAAAGTGACGGGGATGCTCGTCGTCTCGTTTAGGGGTCTAAATTACGGATTTTGGTATCACTTAGGGTGTTCAGGACAGAACGCCGATATTTTCAGCCATCAAGGTGTCGTTTAGTTATAATTTAAGTTGCACACGAAGAAATAAAAAACAAACACCGTCATACTGTGTTTTGTGGTCTCATTACCGGAGATCGATAGTCTCTATAATATTCTTGTTTGTCTGTCTTTTTGAGAATGGTATCTTTTAGGGGTCAAATAAAGCTTGAGCCACGCCCAGATTGGTCTCCTTTATGGGTTTAATTCAAAATTTCCGACGAGCACGCCCGTCCCTTTCATATGGGAGTGACAAGACGGCTAAACGGTTATCATTTGCTACCTTTTCTATAGGAGGAACACGGTCTAATCGTCCTAATGACAGGAAAAATGGAGCTGGAGCGCAGGCCAGTGGTCGCGAAAGTGACACGAGAGAAGGAAGAGACGCGGATCAAGAATCGTTTGTACGTGTTTATGTATAGATACCCACCCCCCCCCCCCCCCAAAAAAAAAAAAAAAAAAAAAAAACATGCCCCCAAATCTCTAGCCTTTTTACGCGAAATACGTCTGCGTTTGCAGGCTACCAAATCTCAGACGTAAAAAATCGTTCCGAAAATTAGCACCCCCCCCCCCCCCCCCCCCCCCTCTCTCGAATATAAACATAACCTATATGTAGATTTAGCTCCTTGTCTCTCGATGATAATCCCTCTATTGTAGAACTAGTTTAATTTGTATTTTATGGCGTTACAGTACGCTCAGAGACTCGTGATGCTCATTTGACGACTGCATAACTTGTTTTGTGCTTCATATCGTTTTACTTATCTTTGCAGAGATTAACATGCATTATTATACGACATAGCATTTTAGAGTGCGAATACGCACCAAAACGAGTGCAAATATGAGACCGTATTACACGGGTCTTAGTTCCCCTGACCTCGCGCTACTGAAAACACCGTTGAAAGCCTATATTTCAGGAAAGATATTATGTCGTATAATAAAAAGGCGAGAAAAAATAAGCATTGACGAGTAAAAATTCCCAGCCGTATTACACAACTTTCCGCTGAATAACCTCTTTTTATTTGTTTGTCTCTGCCTTCAATAGCCCATTGCAAAAACGTGACAGCACGGTTATTTGTAAAACTGTAATATTCAAATGATCACCTAAATATTAGCGACCATGCCAAGTTTATATATTCTATATAGAGTCTAAAAATAAATGGAAGTTATAAATTATTTTTCTTACCGGCGCAGGATCTTCCCACAAGTGTTGAAGAACTGGATAGCTTCCGCGAAGCCCAGCGTCTGCTCCAGAACCAGCTTCTTGAGAAGCACACCATGTTGTTGAAAGCTGTGGCCAGGCAGAAGGAACAGCTACAAGAGATCCAACAGCACATGATCTTAAACCTTCAATCGCAGCTGTTTGTCGATCCAGTGAAACTTCAAGAAACATGCTCGGGTTACTTCGAGAGAAACAAGAATCTGTCCGAGAAACACGACGAACAAGAGCATGCTCTCGAGTCCATCAGTCGCAAGCTGGAAGCACAAATGCAGACGGCTGAGCGACGATACCAGCGCCATTTTAAGCAGCTTATGGAGAAGAGAGCAGAGGGGCAGAAGAAGGCGGGGAAGCTAGCACTGGGGAAGCTTGCACTTCCCAAGTATCGGACAATTACATGGACACGGCGCTAAGAGGACACCAGCAAGCGCAGCTTGACAGCGATGATATTGATATGGATGTAGATGCGATGGATCCCTTGCAGCAAAAGCAGCAGTGTGAATTGCAAGTACAGCAAACCCCATCCCCGCTTCAGTTGATGCCGGTGGAGACCCAGCTTGACCTGCAACAGCAATCTCACCACATCGATGAGGTACAAAGCAGCGTAGCGTTGTTAAAACGAAGCGTGGCTTGTCCGACGAATCAGAGGATTCAAAAAGTTATGGGCGTGGCGGACTCGAACTCAAAACAAATGTGGCAACAGTCATACCCAACAGGCACGCGACCGGAGCAGCAGCAGCAGCAACAACAACAACAACAACAACAACAACAACAACAACAACATCAACAACTAGCCATTGCAGCGTCACCAAGATCGTGGCAACCCAACAGCGCCGGTCAAACGGTGACAAATCAAGGCTTTGAACAAGCATTCCCAGGAATGGACGAGCGTGGGTCAGTTACAGCCACGACAAATGTCACGACCACTCCTGTACAAGCGACTCGAAAGATCGCTATACAGCCGAACCAGTCCCCGCGTGGACAAGATAGTGTCCAGTCCCAATCCGGTGCGTACTCGCTCCGAGCTACCGACTCGAACCAGGCCGGTATGCAGCCGTATTCTTCGACGTCGCCACAAGTGAACCCCCCGCCGCAGATGCTTGGAGGGAACATGGCAATGTTAGGACAGGCTCTTGGAGTTTTCCAAGGGTCAACCGGTCAAACAGGTTTAGGATTTGCTGTGCCGCAAGTCGGAACAGCGGCGTTAAACGCTCTTGTACAACAACAATCGCAGCAGAGCTCGCAAGTGAATGCGTCTGTTACTCAAACCGTTGAACAGCTCTTGACAAACTCTTCGCAAAACCAGCAAATCATGCAAGTTTTATTGACTGTGCTCTCCGCGCTTCAAAGTCAGCCGCAAGTGGCGGCGTCGTTAATAACATTGTTGAAACAGATTCAGGAAAATCAACAGCCACCACAGGGTGAAGCAGCTCCCTCGCCTGTCCAGACGGGTTCGAGTAGTACGGGACAAGTTACGCCCCAGCTACGCACCACGGCACCACCTCCGTATTCTTACGGTAGCGAGGTAGCTTTTAGGCAGCAGGAGCAACAGCCACAGCAGCAACAGCAGCAGCAGCAGCAGCCTCCAGTACTGCAGAATCATCGGAGACTGCCGCAGCAGCAACAAAGACCGAGAGGGGTACTCCCGTCGCCGCAACATCATGCTCGACGGGACGCTACGGGTTTAGGGATGACCCGCGTGAGCTCCACTACTACAAGTTATAGTGTCGCATTACAACAACAGCAACAACAACAACAACAGCAAGAGCATCAACGTCAACTTCAACAACAGCTGTCAAGAAGCGCGTCCGTGAACAACGCGACAGCGTCTCAAATTCCTTCGTCCACAAACGCATCCTACATGTCTTATGCGGACAGTATCCCTTCGACGTCCGCGGGATCTCCCTCGGGATCAGCGCGCGATGTCAACCAGGCTGATAAAAAGAAACCCCCTAAATCCAAGGGAGACTATTTTCGAACTTTTCGTCAGAAGAATTGCGCGCCATGTTGATGGATTCTCCGGTAGTACTGTCTAACAACGAAAGCGCATCGAACTCTCCTTTGACCAAACAGGATAAGAAACTGGAAGACGAAGAGCTTCTTTATAATCCACTCCTTACACAACAGCAGCAACTCTTGCAGTTACACCAGGTCTGTTTCTTACTTTCTTCTTAAATGAGCTATGTCACGATATTTGAAGTCATGAGTGCAAAATCGCCTTCAAATTGAAGAAAGCCTTAAAATAATAGTTTACTAAGATAGAAAAACACCAAAGGGGTGATAATAAACTAAACAGGAATAAGGATGGTCGAGGATGGAGAAGATTAAGACGGATTGCGAACGGCGAACTTGAAAAAATTATCCAAGATACGCCATCCGTGACGTAGCTCCTTTAAAGAGCGGTTCTCGATTGAGTGTCGTAAAACCTAACCCAAAGCAATTTATACAATGGCCAATCACAACAAACGAAAACAACGCAATGAACCAATGAGAACTCGAAGCAAATACACGTAACCGGCGCCAAGCGAGGGAAAACGCGTGTGACCAAGTCGCAATTGGTTTTGGCTTTGAATCTGATTGGTTGAGTAGGTGGCGCGAGTCTTTGTTACCAATCACAGAGCGTAGTAAAGTAAAACCAAAGCAATTCCGAATGACTTTTGACACTCAATTGAAAACCTCTCTAGGCCCTTTGCAGAACCCTATCAAAATGAGTACCAGAATAGCGATTGGGGACTTCGACAAAAGGTGCTCTTTGGTCGTTATAACGGGGTGGTCGGATTAGCGGGTTTGTTAGATAAGAAAATGAGTGGGATTTGTTCGGGTCACAAAAAAGTCGTCGTACTAACGGGGTGGTCGTTTGGCGGGGTTTCACTTGATAATGAGCGATTCAATGGCCGCTCATTTCCTCGCTGGTTACAGGAACAAAGGCGGCAACTTCTTGTCCAACAACAAGAGCAACGATTACTGATGTTCGAGGAGCAGAGAAGGAGGGAAACGGTAGGGCAGCAGCAGCAAGCGGCCTCTCCTGCTTCCTCCTCTTATAGCACGGGTGGACTCCGCGCCATGCTGGCTGATGACCCTCAGGAGGGAAGCTCGCGGCAAACAGGTACGTTACTGGTTGGTAAAGCTATTGCTTTTTACATATTGTAGACATCGCCAAGATTCTGATCGACTCTCGTGCGCTCTCATCGAATTTGAACCTCCTTAAGTTATTCTTGAGGTCGTTTGAGAGCTAGTTTTCTCTCGTTTGGCCCACGCTTCATGTTAGTCGACGAGAGTTGAAGAAAACTCTCACGAGAGCCAACTCTAATCAACTCTCATCCTCGTTTGGCCCGGGCTTTAAGTATACTCTTATGAACTTGGCAGATATTTTCTAAATAGTATTTTCTCGCCACTGGGTAGTTCAAACTGGAGAGATATGGCACACGTTTTGGTGTAACGTATTATCAGGCTGACAACACATGTCACGCCGGGTAGACACGGCGTTGTTGTCACGCATTCATGCTGGATAGATGTTGACACAGTGGGTAGGTACTTGTTATCATTGTGTGTAGATGTGACAGTCGATATGGCACGTGTTGTCAAACTGGGCAGACATGGCACATGCTGGGTGACGGCATGGTTTGACACGCTCGATAGATGAATGTGGCACATGTTGTAAAACTGGGTAGACCTGTCACGCTGACTTGTTCTCACGCTGGGTAGACCTGTCATGTGTTGCCATGGTGTGTATGTTGTGTGTAGATATACGGCACATGTTGTCACGCTGGGTAGGCACGGCATGGTTTGACACGCTCGATAGATGTGGCACGTGTTGTCTTGTCAAACTGCCACACTGACTTGTTGTCACGCTGGGTAGACGTGACACGACGTGTTGCCGTGGTGTGTGTAGTGTGCAGATATGGCACGTGTTGACACTCTGGGTTCTGGGTAAGCACGGGATCGTTTGGTTCAAACGATCAGTAACATTAACCGTCACTTGATAATATCAGGGTAAGTACCTTAATCTTACTAATTTTCGCGATTGAAAAAAATTCGCGAAATTAAATACTCGCGAAAAAAAGTTGCCGCGAAAATTAAACGCGCGAAATTTAATACCCCATTCCACAAAGAAAATTGACACTGTAATTTGGTAAAATACGAAGGGTAAAAATTGTCACAATTCTGTCCGTAATTAATTGATGCATCTCCACATTCCTCCTATGATTCGTTGTTTTCTTGCAATTCCTGCAAAATATCTCTTATTCAGTCGTCAAAATTGCCATTCGCAGTACTGTTTTTTCCTTCAACTCATCAATTGAACTCTTTACTGGTGATTATGAATGACGGATTTTTAATTGGTGATTAAAATTTGGTGACATTTTCGCGAAATTTAATACACTTCGAATCCATTTTTCTCGTCAAATCGCGAAAATTAATACTCGCGAAATATGGCTCTGTCATTTTCGCGAAATTAAGTACGCGCGAAAATTAGTAAATGAGTGCGCGTGCGCCAACCTGCTCGTCATTTCCATACAAACATAATGGCGGCAATTCAAACTTCCCGGTATTTGTTTTCATTTCGCGTGGATAAGGCCGTCACGGAACAGATAAGGTTTTTACCTTGAAAACAATTCCGAGAGAGACTCTTCTTTCACATATCTTTTTAGCAAACTAATTATCTTTTCCACAATAGTGAATTTATCGCTCGAAGTCGAGCGATCGTAAGTGAAACACGAAAACATAGCTCAAAGAGTTCATGTTTCACTTACGATCGCTCGACTTCGAGCGATAAATTCACTATTGTGGAAAAGATAATTAGTTTGCTAAAAAAGATATGTGAAAGAAGAGTCTCTCTCGGAATTGTTTCAAGGTAAAAACCTTATCTGTTCTGTGACGGCCTTATCCACGCGAAATGAAAACAAATTCCGGGAATTTTTAATTGCCGCCGTTATGTTTGTATGGAAATGAGCGAGCAGGTTGGCGCACGCGCACTCATTTTGCCGCTGTGTCGGTATTATATTTCTTATTAATTTTGTTGGCATTTTTAGGTGACAACCAAAATGCTCAAGACGGAGGGGCGTCGTTCTCAGGCTGGTCCGACTCAAATTACAGCTTAGGCGAAGCGGATGAACAGGTCCTGGGCTTGTTGCTTGCCGAGTCATCCTTTGATCCTCTATTGGACAATATAGACTGGGGAGACGACTCCTATACGGGAGAAATTAACCTCAATCCAGACTAGATACTTGCTGAAACGTCTGTTGATCCAAGCGTACTAAAGAGTGAAGGTGACAGGGGGGTGGGGTGGGTACTTGACATATGTTTGGGTAGAGGGGTGCCGCTGAGGTTTGAAACCCTGGCCCTGTTTAGGACAACAACAAAAAACCTAAAATACCTATCCCTGTGTAGGGCAACACCCTCACTTTTAGGACCCTGTTTAGGACAGAGGACAAAATACACATTCTCTTGATTTTCTCTTGTGTTTTATTGGCAATTGCACAGCGAATGACGTTTGACTGATACACGCTAAAGACCGGCAAACGTCTCCGATCTCGGATAGCTAAATACTGTATAAACCATATTTTTACAACCATATCCTGTTTAGGACAGGTTCAGGCCCTGTTTAGGACAGACTCGCATAAAATTATATACCCTGTTCAGGGCAGAGAGGCCAAAAACCATACCCTGTCCAGCGGCACGTCCCCGTATAGGCCATATAAGGGAGTACCCTTAAGGGGAAGGTGAAGCACTAAGAAATCATGGGATGTGGAGGCTGCCATGGAAGATGAGGAGACTGGAGAGGAGTCGAGAGGTTTTATCCGCTGGATGTTTCGCAGAAGTTTTCAAGTATTGTACCCACAAACGAATTTTACCTTCCACAGGGAACCCACTTTAGCTGTATAATTCAGTCATCTCTCTCTAAGGCAGACACCCTTGGGACCAGCTCTAGCTGTCCGCCTTTAAAGAGGTGTCCGCCCTATAGAGAGTTTAGTTACGCTAAAATAAGAGAAACTTGATTCGGTCGGGACCAGCTAACCATGTCCGCCTTAGAGAGGTGTCCGCTTTGAGAGAGTTGACTGTAATCAAGTAATAAAGCAAAAATAATTAACCTGTGTTTTGGTGTCATTTTGACGCGGTTTGGAAGGGATTTGCACTCGGGCCCAGGGCCCGGTTGTTCGAAAGGCGATTAACGCTAATCCTGGATTAAAAGTCAATCGAGGTTTTAATTTCTGTTAACTTGTATAAAGTGTTTTTTCACTGCTAATGTTTTGTAGAGTTTGAGATTACTCAAAGTCAAAACTGAAGGAAAAAAATATAAACAGAAAACCTCACTGAAAAGTTACAAAACTGAAATCAATATTCACGCTTATATTGTCCTTTGAACAACCGGGCCCACATCATCAATTTCCACTCGGGAGAGCAGCGTCTCGCGTTTCGATCATTATTTCAACAAGAGATTATACAGCTAAAGAAAACTTGTGGCTTATCTGTGATAGCTTTCTGTTATGCAATCATATCGGAAGCTCGGGGATGGAATAGTCCATTTTATAGTTGTGTGCTTAGAATCCAGGCCTTTGAACAGAAGTGAGGCTGGAGGTGACTTTGTTGTGATTCAAACCTTCCTTCTCTTCAGATGTAAATTATTCTGTTATTATGTAAAGTAGTTTCTGATCTCCATCATCTCATGGTCACCCCTAACCTCGCTTTCATACAGAGGCTTGGTTACATTTCACAGAACTGTAAAATGGTCTATTGTACAATATGTGCTCTTTGAGGATCCTTGATTGTTATTATATTGGTCCGTAACATGTGAACAATAATTTTCCAGTAGATGTACAATGTGACAAATTTTGGCCAATGCAAAATTAGTTGAGGATTTCCTCTTCTCAAACTCATTATAAAGTTAGAACAAAGGAAATCATAACCGTGTCGGAGGTTTGGATACCCGGTCTTAATTAGCATAGATTTTTACGATTTTGTTTCTCCGTTTACTACTGAGTTTTTGTTTCGATTGAGAAGATATATCAAACACTCGAGACAATGTTTCATCGGCTATCCAGACACCTCGAATTCCGTCAAAAATACTCCGCTGCGCGTCGTATTTTCAACTCTCTTCTCGGTGTTTGGAAATTGGATGAAACACTGTCTCTCGTGTTTGATATATTACATCAAAATATAGTAAATATATGAAAACTTAACCATAATGCCGCACAGTGAGTTACTCTTTAATTTACTTTCGTAGCATGTTCGGGATAGTATCGGACATTCCCGAAGAAACGATTGCTGCCGAATCATTCAAGATGGCGGAAGCGACATAGCGTTCATGTTTTAGTAGCCTATTTCAAGAATGCGAGAGGACTTGGGACGAGTACGGTTATTTAGCAATTCTCCTGCGAAATCGCGCGGAATGTCACCTTACACTTAGCCGACGAGGCCGCAGGCCGAGTTGGCTAAAATCAGGCGATATCCCGCAAGATTGAGCAGGATAATTGTTTTATTATTCAACAAATTGATAACACAACTAAAAAATACTCTTCCACTTTTATTTCAAGAACTGGCCTGAGCATTTTACCGCGCGCATACGAAGTTATATATATCGCAGGATATCTGTTGAGTACGGTCGACAGATATTGAGAGCATCATGACCATATTTGGACAGTGTTACGATTTGTTGAATAATGATGAATGTTATTTGAAAATATTGTGACGTTTCAAAATGTAAGTAACCAAATGGCAGCTTTTGAAATATCGAACATAATATAAGAGAGTTTATATGGGTTGAGTAGACGGGCCATAAAATTATAAGCTATGGTTCGTATGAACTTTTGACAAGTTTAAGAAGCCTGCGTCACTTTTCAGCTCTCGGTTCCTTATCATCATTAGGCAACATGAACCTCGTCCCCAGGTCCTTCTCGAAATGGCGGCTGATTGGAGCCTCGTTGTCAATCAAATGGTTTAGTACCCACCCCCAGTCCTCTCACCTTTTATGGGCCACAGGCATTGCTTAAGGACAAATATATGTTTGTTACGAAAAAAGCCTAAGATTCGAGCAAGAAATTAAAATTGAACCGAGCCAGTTGCAGTCGATGCGCGCCGACTCAAATATGAAATAATAAATTTACTGTTCTATTCTTTTTTAAATATAATTCGAGAACATCACAAAGAAGTGAAAAATAAAAAGAGTGTACTCTAAACATAAATTATTTGAATTAATATCTTAATACTGTTGTCCGTAGTTTTTACAATGTAAAATAATAAAGTCGAGTCTCGAAAACATACGAGGCTCGGGAAATTTCATATGCTATGCTGTAGTTTTTCATGCATCAAACCTGTAACCGTCAGAAAGCCCTTGTACCTTAACCCTTGTGCTTGTAATTTGTGAAATTATGTCAGCTACGTACGCACGAAAGTTGTCAAGCATTTGAAACGTTGCTCGCAAAAATGACCATTTTATCAGAAAACGTAAGGTTATATCCCTCATTCACGGTTTCTGACGCCATCTTGGTTGGGGGCAAACACGGCAAAGTTTGCAGTAAATGTATGGGAAAAGTTGGGAGTTCGATACCAATAATTTGTGGAAGATTAACTTTCTGAAATATACATGTAGTGAATTACAAGATCAAAGATTTTATCGATCAAATTTACTGCGTTAAGCGTTTGTCCCCCAACCAAGATGGTGCTAGAAACCGTGGAAAGGTCTATTCTGATTCAAACAACAATTCATAGAGTTGCAATTGCAAATATCTGTTACAAAAACATCTTATTTAAACCCGTCGAATGACCATCCTGTTCATTTTATTATTATCCCTTTGGTGTTTAATTCAACCTTTGTAAACTATCACCCGGCTTTGGAGTTTCCTTCTGTCTGAGCGTGATTTTGAAACTCGCAAAAATTGTCTTGGAATCGCCCCATCACAGGAGCAAAAATGATATGCGCCGGCAATGAATTTTGGACAGCGGATCACCAAACAGTAGCGAAGCCCACCCGACAACAAAATGGCTTCCATAATTTTATAGGAGAGACGTTTGATATTAGCATCTGGTTTGGGAGCGTTGCTCTTGTACTCAGTTCCTTCATTATGTCTAATATCTCTTGTATTATATTGCTGGCTCTATGAGCGGCAAGATGAAGCAAATCCTGTGCTTTGATTGACTACCAGCGCGGTCAAGATGGAGCCATCTTGACCGCGCGGGATGCATGGCCCGCTGTGTTCCCGCAAGAAAACATTTTTTTACTGACGCCAGTTTTCAAATAGCCTCCTGCGCAGACTTTATTTTGGCTCGTCAAAAAGCTTTAATTTCGTTCGTAATTTTCACGAAGAAAAATACTTTCGGAGTCAACCCATAGATTTTCAAGTCTCTTTCTATCGATGGAGTCCAAAAACAAAGAATGAGAATAGTAGAAATCATTGACTGTCTTTGGCGCCCGGGGGGGTGGGAGGTACTCCCTATAATGGACTATACCGCAGAGAGCCTTCCGCCCGAAAGCTTTTCTGGCTGGGGGTATATAAAAGGGTAGGGATTTTACGAGTTGAAGTATACTGTCACTTAGGTTTCAAAATATCTCGAACAGACGCACCTAACAGCTGATCCATCCAATAGTTTAAGGTGCTACTCAAGCAAAAAGTTTAGTAAAAGTCGTAAAAGGGATGCAGTGTTTCAACTGTATAGGTATGTGAAAGGGGTACCATTTTCTATGGAAGGTATATGAAAGCGCTACTTTCTGTCAAAAATGGTATATCGAAAAGGGTAAGCGTTTCGGGGCGGAGCCTCCCCGTATAAGACTTTTTGGAGTACCCCCCCCCCCCCCCCCACCCCGCTTTGGCGTCCTCAGTTCTGGTCATATAATAAATCCTTTATTGACCAAGCTTGTTCGGTCAAGATGGCGGGATATTATTGGCCTCGTTCTTTTTTTTGCGTGTTTATGGGCCTCGACTTCGTCTCGGTCCATAAACATGCAAAAAAGAACTTGGCCAATATCCCGCCATCTTGACCTCAGCCAATAACCTATATTATAATACTCTATTTTTGGTGTTGTTGTTTCTGTATATGATTCTGCCTTGAGCAGTATTCCACAGACTTTCCCTACCGTGCTGTACAGCTTCCAAAAGCAACGAAACGCAGCAGCAAATGACCGAAAAACCGGCCAAACCACATGATGTCATTTAGCAAGGAACATTTCGTGAAAGTAAAATTTGGCAAATTTCCTCAGCAACAAAAACTTGTCAAAGACACAAAGGGTCACAATTTCTGCTGCTTTTTTCATTGCTTTTACTGGCATCAGACCAATACGTGCAATTTGTCATAAAGACTCGCCAGTACTGTCGGCACTATTGAGCTTAATCGATCGAGCGATTTCCTTTTAACGAGTGCATAATATAAACATGTCTGAGCCTTATACTATCTGTAAGTGGTTTTGTCCCTGAAACAAATTTGCGCTGATTAGTTTAAGTCGAAAAGAACACAAATCGGTCACAATGCGATTTACCAGTTATATATGCGCGCCTCAGGAGCCCATGGACTCTTGATATGGTTATAGAATACTATAAGGCAAACATGAGCCTCAAGATCATGAATAATATAACGATAACACGCCGTTTTGTTTTTTAGCCTTTGCGTGCCTGGCTGCGGCTAGAAACTTGATGCGAAACTTAAAATTCAGCGACCTCAGACTTTTTAAAACCCAATTTTTACACAACCCTTGAACTAAATTAAAGTATCGACACTGCAAAATAGTTTTTAATGCAAGACCTAATCAAGTCAGTAAGATCTTTCATTACAAATCCCACATCCAATATCTTAAAATTAAAAACACACTCGAATTGCCTTTATATTATATTTCTCACCTGTTACTTACAGCCGTTGACGGAGCTAATCATACTGTGATGACTGTGATGACGATTAAAGTTGACCCTGCACGCAAGAAGCCGAATCCCGCGAGCACTAGATATAGCAAGGCTCCCAGGGAAGGGAGGGGAAGGGGGGAGGGGGAAGAGGGGAGGAGGGTGATCGTCATACCAATCTAAAATGGCCACTATTACAGTTATCCAGGTACCTTTTAGGGTATAAAGCCGGAAAACGAAATGGATAGAAATGAAATGGTACCTCTTGACTTTGGGGTGAAAATGAATTCAAGCCACACCCACAAAGCGAGATTCTGGTACCTTTTAGGCTCCGACGATCACCCCGTCAATTTTATATGGGACCCACCCCTCCCCCCTCTCCCCCTCCTCCCGATCCCCGGGTACTAGCTTGTTAAATCCTTGTGGTCAACTCACTGTTATTATTAGTTTTTTTAACCTGAGACTGATAAAACAGAGGGCTTATAGGTTAAACGCTTGTCTGCTGAAATCGTGACTTAGACCGGCCGATAGGCAATACTTGATTTTGTGATGGTCAAACCGCAACCGAAATCAAGATTATAAAAGTTGACCGGTTTTCTTTTGCGGTCAATATTCTGTCATAAGGGAGCTCTTTGAAATCTTGAGCTCAGTATCATACTTGATATCCTCCGGCGTAGCTTTTTGTATCAGTAGTTTTGCTTATCATAGGAATACTCAGCCCGAATCAGTACTTGTAATGCAATTGCAATGATATATAACATCTCAGTTAAAATGACTCCAGCCGTGTTCCAGGCGGTTTGGATAGTGGAGAAGCCGGACGCGAAAAGACGCGGAAAGCGCCAATAGCGATGAGTGACTAAGGCGAGGGGATTAGTGAGAGGGGGCGAAAGAACGCCTGTAAATATTGTTGACGTGAAAGTTTCAATTCTTTCGCCCCTCTCCTCGCTTCGCGCGTCTTTTCGCGATGGTCGCTCCCCAACTATCCGAACGCCTGGAACAGGCTAAAATGACTCGATCTGCCCGCCTAGCCATTAGGAACTGCAGCGCTAATGTAAAATTATCCGGCTGAGTTGTTTACCGGCGCCATTATATTGTGGGTACGCTTATAAAAGCGATTAAGGTTTTGCATATCTCAATGGTTTTCCGGAGCGCGGGCAAACCTTTAGAATGATGAAAAGAGTCTTTGACTGTGCATCCTGATTGAATGGGCGCGGTTAATTATCACCCGCATATTTGCAAATAAAAATAACATATGGTTATTCTTGGCAGGCTATAACTAAGTGAAATACAACCATCGATATAATTAATTAGCAGGGATTATGCGAGGGTATTGTGAAGTTAAGGTTACATGATTAAGTGTTCCTTCAACTGAGTGCTTAAATATATTTGACCAAGATCTGACAGTCATGATATTCCAGTAGTTCGAAGTTTTTTTTTCTTTTTTTTTTTCAACCAGCGCGGGTCATGAGAGCTGCGTCACGGATTGCGCATGTTGAAAATTTTAGCCTAAATTTTTCAAGTTCACCATTCGCAATTCGTCTTAAACTTACTTCATCCTCATTAACCACCCTTGTTCTTTTTTTTTGTTGCTGGTTACATCCGGTTAGTGTTTTTCTACCTCAGTTAACTATTATTTGAGATATATCCGTTAATTTCAACAATTCAACAAGGTGGAATTATCTTGATGCAGTGAGTACCAAATTCCTTTTCTCTAAATCGGCTCACGATAAGATCCGGCTGATCCCAAGTCATGCAGTCCCAGCGTGAATTTAATCCCTCCCACGTTAGGTTAGGCATAACGTGCAAGAAGCCTGCAAGAGGCCGGATCCTCTCAGGTGTGATTCAGCACTGAATGTCATAACTATCATCACTGCATAGCGGAAAGCCGACCCGGGTATACGGTTATGTCCTGCGGGATGGGGCTGGGTGTTTGACTTTCTAACCGGCGGAGGGACTGCTGGAGGTTTCAAACTCAACGTAGATCTAGAACTATTGTGCAGTACATGTACCGCCCTCTCTTGTTGGCCGGGTATCATCCCTCCCGGGGTGGGGGGAGGGGACTCTCGTATAAAAGTGACGGGGGAGATCGTCGGAAATTTTGCAATAGCCCCTAAAAAGTACCAAAATCTCGTCTTTGGTGGGTGTGGCTCTAATTAATTTCCACTCCTAAGAGGTGCCAATTACTAAGACAAACTGGTAGTCATTTTAGATTTTAACACCCTAAGCGGTACCAAACCACGAATTTTAACCCTTAAACTGGTACGATGATCACCCCCGTCACTTTTATACAGGAGTCTCCCCCTCCCCCCCCACCCCGCGTCATCCCTTTCCCTCGGGCAGCAGTTCCATCGACCTGCCCTCGTTGCTTCTCTTTTTCTCTTCTTACGGTCCCCAGAAAGGTCACCAAAGATCTATATTCAGTGTTATTTTATGTAGTCCGACTGCACTACTGCACGTCGCATATATCTGTGCTCTCCATGCATGACCGACCCATGATCGATCTCATGTCCGGCAAATTAAATTAATTGTATTTGGACGGACTTGCAGACTGAAGCACTATAGACTTGTTGACCCCTAATCATATAAGCGCTGTGTTATTTTTACGGATTAACAAGACTCTATACAGCAGGAGATTTTAAATTTTAAAAAGACTTTGTACCGGCTACCAGACCCTCTGTCAATTGCGTGCGATCTGCGGTGAAAATGCACCTTTAATTTTAAATCTAGAATATCATCATGCCATCACTTTAAACTGGATGTTTTGCATCTCAGGAATGTCAAATATCGCACATATATAAACACTCGTTATATTTAGATTTGAATTTTCATCGAAAACCACGGATTTCCTGATCTGCGGCCCGGCTCTTGAGGTTTTAATCCGGAGTTGAAATTGAAAAATACTGCCTGGGAATTTTCCAAATAAAACAATCAGTCCCTGCCCTTGGTACCCATAATTATTTGAAAACTGGGATAAAATACGTTCGTTGCCGAAATGATTGTCTTTTAGAATATTTAAAACAGCACAGTTTATATTAAAAAGACGAGCAAAAGCGAAGTCTGTGCAGGAAAGTTCGCGGGTCATGATGATATCAAGGAAGCCGGATAATTAATTCGTATAATTAAATTATGCTAATTAAGTTTAATATGCTAAAAGTCTCACACATGGTGCACATGCGCTTTCAGCATGACAACAAGTCGCGGTCACTTCGGTCAATTCATGAATGAGAACGAATATATTTGATGTCGTACAAATGTTTTGATCACTTCTTGTGCAGGGCTAACGAGCTTTACGAGTGGTTAATGTCTCAAAGAAGCCGTGTAACGGAAAGATCTTCAGGAAACTGGAATATGCGATGTCTGTGAGGAATTTATAAGGCCCACTAGTACTGTTCTTCTATATTTTTGTGGATGTTCGACCATGGACGCAGTGCAGTTAAACGAAATCTTGGAGTGTTCCGTATGTTTAGAACCGCTGGATCAAAGTTGTAAGGTTTTACCGTGCCAACATACGTTCTGTAGACGATGTTTGAAAGAAATCGCAGAGAGAAGGAAAGAGTTAAGATGCCCGGAGTGTAGAATTATTGTCGAAGAAGATGTGGACGATTTGCCGGCGAATATTCTGCTAGTCAGAATTCTCGAACAGTTGAACCGGCAGAATCGGATAAAAACTCCGGACAGTTTGGATGGGGAATCAAGCGAGAAGCCTTCAGATCAGGTAAGGCTTTTGTTAATCTAGAATCAATGCGTTTCGTTTGTGAAATTGAAAGTGCAGGAAGCTATAATTAGTGGTGCGTGATTTCATGTGCAAGATTTTCTTTGTTGTCGTAAAGTACATGTATCGCCATTAACCAACTTTCATTATAAATGTCCTCCCTGTTGAAGGAGGCTCTGTGGTTGGCAAAATTGTTTCCAGACGTACAAATTATGTTCGGCTCGTTTGTTCCTAATAATCGTTTCGTGGTTTTCAGAGCAGAGGTACGTGTCGATCGTTAGTGAAATATAATCTAGCTGGGCGTTTTGATTTCGTCAGTTTAAAAATACTGAAGACAATATCTATAGATTTTGACCACAAATGAATGAAAATAGAATAGTCCTTTTGTCGTTGTGTTTAAATCGAAGCTGTATTGGAATTTTTCGTTGTGTAATAATATAATTTGCCCTAGTTGCGTACTATAAAGAAGGTTGATTAATATTTTGTAACACGTTCGTGTTTACTTCTTTTTCTGAATGCAGCTGTGTCTCGTCGCATTGTTTTATCGACTGAGGCGACATCACAATAGTCATTTTCCACAATCTGCATTCCATTCTTGAACATTCATCGCTTATAATTGGAAAGAAAATATTTTGCTTGCTATATCGGAAGAACTGAGAGAGAGGGTGCTTTGCACATCCGGTTTTACCGCAAGGAAATAAGATCTTGAGTAGGCTGCGTGAGTAGGGCCTACAAATTATAAAGGGCCTACAATACAATCATTTCAGCTTCCTTTTCCTTATTAAAAAGGCTTCAGAAAAACTCGGGCAAGGATCGTATTTATCCACATCAAGATCATGTTTTTGTTAGTCGTATCAGCCGAATAATGTTTAATTTTATTGTACTATTACTAATGACGCATATCGCAAATGGCTGTCACTGAAATTGCGCAAGTTATTAAAACCTTCCGAAAATCTGGTGAATATTTTTTGATTGTTGTCAATAAAACCTAACTGATGTGCTAGGTTTTGCAGCGTCACGTTCTCGTTAACTTCCCTGTATTTTGATATTTATAAACATTACTTTGGTGTAGTGTGAATTCCTTGATGGTCACATGCTTTAAATTATATTTTGTCATCTATTGTGCACATACAATGTTTTGACATGTGACAGGTCAGATCTGTTTACTTTTGTTGTAGTTTCGTTCCAGCCATTCATTTCTGTTTTCTTTTTTAGCCTGCACTGCCTCAACAACAAAACACTCAATTAGTAGAGAGGTTCTTGCTTGAGTGGTTGGCAAACTTTCTGTCACTTTCCTTTGCTGCGACTGTCTCAGACAGTCACCCAGTGTTTGCGTATTGTGTTTTTCTTGGCATTCTGAATGAGTAGAACCATTTGAACCTTGTTACTTGAAAGCTTTTAATATAACAAAAGTTCAGGGCACTGCGAATTATATTTCAAAGTCAGTCAAGCCTCATTTCCTGTCTTTTGATGTCAGAAATAAAAAAAACTTGGTTATCGCACTTGATCTCTACTGATGAAAAGAACAATCTACATCATTCTGTAACTACTGTAGTCTATTTCAATTTTGTCTGAAGTAGTACCAAAATGTTTTTTTTATCCAATTGCATTAATTTATAGGTATGTCATTGTGACAGTGCAAATTAATTATTATCACTAGTGCGTATGCGGTCTGTGGTTTTCCCCAAGACAATGCAGCCTACTCAAGATCTTATTTCAAAGCCAGTTATCTGCTCTTAGCCTAGCCTGGGGGTGTAATAATTTTGCTGAAATAAATGTGTTTTGAATAACTTTTAGACCATCTAGTTTCTCACTACCCTCTGGCAGTGCAATGTACTTTGCTCAACATTTTTATTATTTTGTCGTCACTGAAGTATAAAAATAGAAACTCTTCTAAGCGTAAAAATATATATTAAAATTTAAATTATATACATGTATATAAGTTATTCAGTATTGTGCATGTTGTATTAAATAATACTAATAATGTTAATGTTCTCAAAGATGGAATCAATAATAATTATTGATATTTATACTCTTGTTTCCTACAAATAAACATTCACCATAGCTAACACCTCTTTGGTTTACAAGATTGTGAGCATAATTAGTCCTTGTGGGGTATCAGCAGACAAACAAAACAGAATCATCATCAATTAGATGTTATCTTAAATATGCCTTTATATGGAAATCTCTTAGCTTGACAGTTTGCCATGAAAAGGTGTTGTTTTGTGATTAGTTTCATTGTGCGGTTCCAGATAGCCTGCGGGATAGGCAGTTTAGGTTTTTTGTCGGTGAAAGCGTGAAGTGCGACAGCGAGAGATAGTGAGCGCGATAGCTAAAGTGAAAGCATGATAGTGAGTGCGGAGCGTGACTGTGCTGTGCTCATCTTCGTGCTTTGTGCTTTGCTCTTTCACCGAAAAAAAAGAAAAACTAAACTGCCTGTAATGCAGGCTACTTCCAGAAAATAGTTTATTATTCATACCAACCCTAAGGAAGGTCATTAGAAATTCCAAAGGGGTGGGGGTCTCAGGTAAAACTGGAATTTCCAGAGGGGTGGGGGGTTCAAAAATAAGAAACAAAGAAGCAAAACCCTCCCTACCTTGTTTTGTCCTCTCCCCATGAGGCTTCGCTCACCAAATTATTCAAGATGGCAGCTCTACAATCGAACATGGTCGCCCTATGCATGGTCTACATGTATGCAGAAAAAATAGAGGGACCGTTCACAACCCCCTCCCCTCTCCTGCTTATAAGAGATTAATAAGAGAAGAGCCTGCACTGTGGCACGCTACTGCTATAGATGTATATAATTAATGTCATTACTGTGAAGTATTATTATGCTTAATATCTTAACTGCTGTTCACTCTCATCTTCTTAAAGGTTTCTCCATCAGCCAGGGCGTTGTATGATTATGAACCAAAAGAAGCCGGGTAAGTGCAAATAAGTATTCTGCGAGCTTTTTTTTTTTCTACATAGAAAAGTGTCCAGCCCCCTTGCATGGTACATGTGCATGCTAGCTATCTCAAGCCTAGTGGATCCAGGTACATGCTACTATACTCACTGTAACTTTGGTTTCTGTAACAATTACACATTGCTTTGTACTCTCCCTTAATTGATGTTAATACATAAGGGCAAGGTGGAATAATGACATAATCAACAAATTTTCATAAATTTTATATTTTTCTCAGAAATTGCCGATTTTTCACATACAGGATTGTATTCGTGTGGTAAACATTGCCCTGTATTTTTTTCCTCTGATTTTCGCTTCGTTTTCGAGGGAAAAAAATAATATGTACTAATAATGTTTAATACATGACGTGGACATACATGACTCATCATGTATTTACATTGTATACAGTCAAAGCTCTTGGAGCTGACACTTGATCTCATAAATGGACAGCTCTACTTACAGCCACCTTGACAAAACTCTGTTTGAACTCTAGCTCATACAAACTCTGTATTTAAGCTTACATGTACAGTATAGACATCTCCATAAGCGGCCAGCTCCAGTTGCTGACACTTTCTGCTTCCCGAGGGTGTCCGCTTTAATACAGGAGCTTTGACTGTTATTGATTTTTTTTCTCTTCTTTTATTCCCATTCTTAGTGATCTAACATTACATAAAGGAGAAATTATAACATTATTAAGGCAAGTGGATGAAAATTGGTACGAGGGTCTCAGTAATGGCTGCCAAGGATTCCTTCCAGCAAATTATGTAGAGGTAAGGTCGTTAGCAGATGTTTTACGGTGCAGCCCTGTCAATCAGTCATGATACATGTGTGTATATGTCCCGGGGGGGGGGAGGACTCCCATATAAAAGTGACGGGGTGATCGCCGGACATTTTTGAAAAGAACCCCTAAAAGGTACCAAAATCTCGTTTTGTGGGTGTGGCTCAAATTCATTTTCACCCCTAAGAGTACAAATTCTAAGACAAAACTAGTCCCTGTTATATATTTTTTCCAGCTTAATACCCTAAAAGGTACCAGAATAACTCTAACGGCAGTCATTTTAGATTTTAACACCCGAAGCGGTACCAAACCACAAATTTTAACCCCTAAAAGGTACTGCGATCACCCCTGAGTCCCCCCCCCCAACCCGGATATAATTTATATGTGTTACAAAAAATAATGTAGTTAGTTGACCTCAGGACCACTAGACTAGCTTAAGAAACCTGTAGGGTTATTTCTCTTGTCATTTGTTTTCCTTTTGTATTTACATGTACCTGTAATGAAATATTTTCTAGGTAATCAATCCGCTACCAAGCCTTGACGATTCATTTGACAGACCCATCGCCAAAGCATTATTTGATTTTGAAGATGAACAAGAGCAAGACTTACTTTCCTTAAGCAGGTACCTTCATGAATATGATGCATAAATTATAATATGTATAGGAAATCGTATGAACGCGAGTGCAATTCGTGATTTATGGGCACGAGTGATGTTTTGAAAGTTCTCAAAATTGCACGAGCCTTTAGCGAGTGCAATTTGAGAACTTTCAAAACATCATGAGTGACCATAAACACTAATTGCATGAGCAGTTCATACGATTTTTGTTTATAATTCTCAACAAAATTTTGCTGCGGCCATCACGCTACTCTGCACACGAAACGCTTCACTAGTTTCCAGAGTGTTCACATGTTTATTTGAATGCACAGGCAAACCAAGCATGAACTTTTTGAAAGAATTACAGTACTACTACAGTACTATAGTTTAGAAAATATTTAGCCATCAACTTGAAAGCTTATTTCAATGCCATTAAGCGGCAAAACATCTCTACTTGTCCGGTACTGTTTATCACAATTCCGTATTGCACTCTATAACCTATTTATGCACTCGTCATTGACCATCAGAAGCTTTCTAATTTTGTTGAGTATACTATAAGTGAATTTATTGCATTATTTATAGTGTTACAACTTACACCAATGAGCAGGGCTGCAAATAATTTTGTTTTCTGGAAAGGACATGTGTCCAACTAAGTCACCATTTTGGTCGGACAAAACAAAAATGAGGTCGGCCATCATACAGTAGTGCTTGATAAGTGAACCTGCTAATCTAACGCGTTGTCAATGCAGAGTAAACTGTAGTTTGCGTTTAGAACAAAATGCGTTATAACGCGTTAGCATTAGCGTTGAAGGCAAAAAAAAATTGTCCGGACATTATGTCCGACCACAGTTGGTATTTCATCGGACATTGGCAAATTTTGGTCGGCCATTGTCCGATGACCGACTGTTATTTGCAGCCCTGATGAGTCCTCGGTCAGTTTGATGAATTTAGAATAGCACAAGGTTTTAAAATTAAGATTCACAAATAAAACAATTAATTAAAGTTGTAGAGCTTGTTTAAAACATACCTGTAGTACTCACTGACAGTAATGTAATACAAAATCATGACAATTTTAGTACCTTTTACTCATATCATTGCTACTCTGTTATCTCTTATAATTATTAGGGTGACATTATAAGTGTCATGCGTCGAGTTGACGAAAACTGGTGCGAAGGAAGCTTAACGGCAAGCTGGGGATTTTCCCGATAACATTTGTAGAGGTGAGAGATTGAAAGGTTAACCCTCATGGGTAATTAATGAACTTGTGTGTTCATCTGAGGGTTAACAGTCCAGATAATACAGGGAAATGAAAAATTGACTGACATTAACCCTTTCACTCCCAAGAGTGCTAAGTTGAAAACTGAGAAAAAAATCTTGAATTTCATTTTGCAAAAATTTGTCAAAAACAAACAATACCACATGAAAGTACTGCTCAATAGCCTTCAGTTGAATGGTCACACACTAGGGTTTCATCCACAGACTTAAAAGTTATAACCACATTATTATTTTTTTATGACTTGAGGTTTGACTCTGGGAGTGAAAGGGTTAATTATAAGACCATATATTATAACACCAGATCAGAAACAGGTTTGTCTTTGGGGTGGACATAATATTAGAGAGACTTTAATGAGTAATCAACTCAGTCTAGGTCAGTCTACAGCAAACGACAAACATCAGCTTGCAGTTGATTCTCTTAATTTACTTTTCCTCAAATCAATAAATAAGCCCATCGGAAAAAATCAAAAATAATTTGTGCACATTCATGAAAACATGCTTAAACTCCCTATTATTATGCCATATTTGGGGTGCCTAATCAAGCATACAGAAGACTTATAAGGAAACATAATATAATCGTCTTTATATGTGACTACCTATAAAAGGATGGTGAAATCCCTTGGAGGGTCACATATTAAAATTTTTTAAAAACAAATTCTCCCAGCTGTTACTATACAGGGGCACCCAACGGATCATTTCGGTGAAATATCTGTTCGGAAGGCCTATAATCGCCTCAGATATTCGGATTAAAGTTTGGAGTTTTCTTTAGGGAAATATCATCTCGATTTTTCTTAATATGGGAAAATTAATGCCTAGGATTTTGGAAAGGAAAAAAGGTCACCTAGGATTTTCGGAAAGTAAAAATCAGCAAGGAAGAGCTGAGGTTTTCGGGAAAATTTATAAAAAAGCCCCAATAAATTTGTGAAGTCTAAAGTTCCCTAGAATGACCGAACAGATATAAATTTTATAGCGCAGCTTATAATTCATTTATAGATCTTCAAAAGCACACCATGCAGACAGCCTAAAATAGTGTTTTAAAGCATTTGGGAGAAAACCGTCGTTGGGTGCCCCTGACATTAAAGGGACACTGTCCTGATTTTAGCATGATTTTGGGAAGCTCAGAAACATATCTAGATCATAGCAAGTTGAACAATAATGGTTTGATTCTGTAGAATAACACTCGACAAATGACAGGAACCCATTAGCAAGTGAGGATGACAAACGACAGCAAGGATGGAAATGGATTGCAATATGGATTTTTGAAAAAACGTCAGGATGTCAGATTTTCAAAGTTTCAAATTTGGCTCGGAAATCTTTGAAATTTTGCAAAAATTTTGTTGCAGTATGGAATTTCTTGAAGAAATTGCTTTTTATCATTTAGTTAGAGTTTATTAAATTCTTATTTGATAGATTTAGGGACCATTTCATGCATTTATAACAGTTTTGAGCAAATACGCCGGGACAGTGCCCCTTTAAGAAGTGTATGGAGACCAGTAAAGAGGGTTAATACTGTATTTCAATTCCAGCTTAACATAGCAGCAAGGAACCTCACAGAAGGAGTAGAAAATGAGTCAGATCAAAGTTCTGCTGTGGCCGCAAAACCACCCAGAAAATCACTGACAGGAGAAGCCAGCAAAGCAGAACCCAAGAGACACACCATGCATTTTGTTGGGCAGCGTGATGAGGAAAGCCAACCTGTTGGACTTCAGAGACGTTCACTCGACATCTCATCTTCAGAAAGGCTTTCAGAACAACTATATTCAATACCAGCATCTGTCACTTCCCAAAATAGACAGGTTAGCATAGCTTTCAATAATATTATTCTAAACTACATAATTTCAACTGTGCATCATTGTTAAGTGAAGTAGCTACATGTAAATAATGTGATTTGTTTGTGATTTCTTTTTCCTTATGATATTATTTATTATCAATTTACATTTTAAGACCACGCCTCCTCCGAGGTCCACTGGCATTAGTCCTGACACAACGCAATCACTGAACTCAAGACGAGGGTCGTCACCACCCTCAGTTAGCTCAGCTCGCCCGTCTACAGGGAGGAAAGAGTCCACTCTGGAAATATTATGTAAACCTATATTAGGACCACGACCAGTGTCTGCAGAATTGGGAAAAGACTTGTAAGTACAGTACAGCCCAGCTCAACCATTGCCACTGTGTTGTGTTCTTAGTATAGACACTTTACCAACAAGAATAAAGTGTGCATGGTGGTTGGGACCAAAATCTTGGCTGTTATAGAGAGGTGGCTGTGTATGTATCACAGTTCCTCTCTCACCTTAGTTACATACCAGCAAATTGTTTAAGGGAGCCAAATTACGAAACCTGACCAAATGATAACTGGGTACATATTAGTTATAACCTGCTATGGATACGACCAGATCCCCGAGGATTGCGGGTGCACCGAAACACCCACAGCTGGAGACTGAGCCTATGCTATGGACTGTTATCTTCTTTTTCTTTGTAATACAGCTTATTATAATGTACATTAATTTTACACTGTAATCACACTGTACATTTTAACCTGTTTGTGTAAAGTACAGTATATAAATGTTTATTTATTTATTTTATGTTCTGAGATTTTGACAGTGGTGCAAACTCTTATCACTAAATAGTTATTGTTTTGAATTTGCTGTCAATAGATACATAGCTCTTTATACATACAAGCCATCAAAAGAAGACGAGTTAGAACTGGTCAGAAATGAGAACTACTGCGTGACAGAACAGTGCAAAGACGGATGGTTCAAAGGATATTCAGTGTCTTCTCAAAAGAGAGGAGTCTTCCCTGGAAATTATGTTCGACTCGCCAGGTGAGTTCACAACCATTAAAGCTAGACAAAACTAACCTGAATAAACAGATATCTCTTTTCACGCGCTCAATTCTTCTGATCTCCTAATCGAGAGACACGAGATGCGAACAAAAAGATGCCATTCTGACGATGCAGCTCTACAATGGTCCGTGTAATGTTGCATGTTACATTGCACGCAAAATTCACAACCAAGTAGCATACAATCAGAGACACTACACATATCTCTATAGAGCGGCATCGTCAGTATGGTATTTTTGTGTTTCTGATAGTGGACAGGTCTCAAGTCAAGAAAACATGCATGTTAACTGATGTTTACCTGTGTGTTTGCAGCATACACAATTTACTAACAAGATCGAGGAGCAGTAGCATAGAGCAGGACAACTGTTCAAAACCTGGCACCCAGAGTAACACTCAACCAAAGCCACCTCCACATCAAAGGCCTCCACCACCGAGACACACAAGTGCTGAGGGGGGATCCCACACAAGATTTTTCCGGTCAGATTCTGCCCCACCCCACTGGTCACAGCCAGAAAGTCTAGTTGTAAATTTAAATCAAGGAAGGACTTTAGCAGAAAACAGAAATGTCGCTGAGGGACCCCCTGAGAGGAGTCGATTTGTACCCACATCACCACTCCCCCCGCCTCCAGCACCCAAATCGGTATGATCAACATTAATTTCTCGTTATGATCAATTAAAATTAATATGTTGCCCAGCGAACAGGTGATGAGAATAAAGAAAATAATCAGCTACATGTACATTTAACAATTATTCCGCGAAATCGAGTCGTACATGAACTCATAGCCAACGAGGCGTAGCCGTGTTGGCTATGAGTTCATGTACGACGAGATTGAGTGGAATAATTGTTTTATAATATGCTCACCACAGGATATTGCAATTAAATATTACTGGGGAAAGAACGGAAGGAAAAAACAGAGGAAAATGGGATATTTATCGTAGTTAGTGGGATTCCCAAATAATGTAGTAATGGTACATTTCCTCATATGCCTTGAGTAGGCAACCAATCAGATTGTCCAAAATCGCAATATCCTGTGGTGAGTATATTATAATAGGGGATAGAATGGTTTTCAAGTGAGTGTAGTAAAAACCAAAGTAATCACTCTGGCCAATCACAACAGAAAAAAGAAAACAAGGAACCAATCAGAACTCAAAGCAAATACTTGTGACAGGCGCCAAGTGCGAGAAAACGCGTGTGACCAAGTCACTTTCTGATTGGTTAAGAAAGTGGCGCGAGTTTTTCAAACTAATCAGAGAGCGTAGTAAAGCAAAACCACGGAAATGCATACAGTCATACCTGTATTAAGTAAACACCAGTAATAATTTTTACCATTTTACTTATTTATAATGTCACGTTCACGTTTTAACGAGCTTCTTTTAGCTCCTCAGTGATACGTGGTTAAATAAAGTATCTTATCTTATCGGGGAATGCTCTAGGTTTTCCGCTTAATATTAGGTATTATGTATTAGGTATTATGTACAGTAAGTCTAGAAACAGTAAAAATAATTAATATTTTGCTCTGGAGCCAAAGGAGGGTTATTACATTTTGTACAAGCTTGATTTTAGCAAAGTAAAAACCTAACCAAAATGATTCACCCACAGTCACCGTAATTGCAAAAATGTGTTAAAATACTTGTGTTGTAAGTGGCAGTTGGCGCCTTCTTTGACTTTCTTTTTTATATTTTTAATTTTCAGAGTAGTTTCTGGAAAAAGCTGAAGGGCAAGAAGAAAGACAGATCAAGGCCAAGCCCACCCCATCCCCCACCCCCGCCATATCAACGGTATATATCTCACATGATTTTATGATTTAATAATGAGAACAATATTTTTCCAGGTTACCGAGTTCCCGTGTGTGTAATAATCTATCATTATCTGCTTGTTTCAGGTGTGTTCCTACAGGACACAGTGCGTTATCTCCCCCGCCGTATGATTTTGGAGCGCTGTTGACATCTTACACACAGGTCAGTGATTCGGTGACTGTTGGGAGTGTATGTAAGGTTACGTTAACGTCTGCTCCAATCCTAAGGATCAGAGGAGTCTGGTTTCTGTCGCTAGGAGTATTCATGCTACTCCCCCTGGATGGGATGCTTGTCCATCCCCCAGCATATTGTGTCGCGACAATTCTGAGTTCTCAGTCCCCCCAGCAGGTTATCCCCCAGCATTTTGTCGCCTGTGCCCATTTATATACCCTGGTCCCAGAGGTTTTCGTTCTTATGTTCTTCTGAACTCGATCGAAGCGACCATCTTTTATTTTGCGCTCTCGCATTGTGGTTGAATTACGTAACCGAAACGTTTCTATTGGTTAGTTTAATACTCGGACACAACTCACTCAAAACCTATTGTGTTGTGTGCACGGTCAAGGCCAAAACTGTGAACAAAAACATGGAATAAAACTTTTTTGGGCTTCATAATCATTTCCTTTTATCAACTTTGTTTTCAGGTACCAAGAGAAGAGACCCCAGGGCCTCCCCCACAGGTACCACCGTCGAGGGTTCATCACCGAGTTGAAAATCCGCCTGTTCGCGAAAGGTTCGTACACCAGTAATGCAGTGTTCAACCATTACAGTTACATTACAGTCTATACCTCAGCTACCTCAGTAAACTATCATTTTGAGAATTACTTCGATTGTGTACATCGCAAAAATGACTTAATATATCCTAACTTTTCCTTTAACCCTTTCCCTCCTTGAGCCAAGCCAATCATTAATGTGGTTGTAACGTTTTTAAAGTTTGTGGATGAAATCCTTTAGTGTGACCATTTAAAAGAAAGCTATTGAGCAGTACTTTCACGTGGTACTGTTTATTATGCTATACAAGGTGGTTCTAACTTTTAAGTCTGTGGATGAAACCCTAGTGTGTGGCCATGCAAATGAAAGCTATTGAGCAGTACTTTCATGTGGTACTGTTTATTATGCTGTACAAGGTTGTGGATGAAATCCTTCAGTGTGACCATTCAAATCAAAGTGGGTGAATTGTACGTTCCTATGGCGCTGTTCACTTTTCACCAAGTGGAAATTTTAGAACATTTATCAAATGACACTGCTTAGCAACTGACGTACGGTGTTAACATGAAGCGTACCTGTTGTTTTCTTTCTCAGATACCGTGTTATCGTAGCTTATCCACCGCAGCACGAAGCCGAGCTGGAACTTCGGGTCGGTGACGTTGTTTATGTAACGAAGAAACGCCAAGATGGCTGGTACAAAGGCACGCTGGAACGAAACGGTAAAACAGGCTTGTTTCCTGGAAGTTTCGTGGACAGCTTTTGATATTAAACCGAATGAATAATAGAAACTTATATACCGAGGCAAAGGAATTGAACAGTGCCTTCACCTGGAGCCCAGGAAAGCTTAAATAATACAGCAGCTGGCAGCAGATACTATTTAACCACATTGCCCCGTATTAGAAATCGTTCATATAATTCATCATATGTACACTGAAAAGCGGAGTTCTTACGTGTGGACAGACCAAGAAAGCCCGCAAACGCCTGTGAACAGGCACTGTAACGGTTGGCGAGTTTTTACGGGTTATGCCGCGAAAGAGACGTCTGGCAAAAGAGCCGGAAATGTCATTGTGATGACATAGGCTACCCAGATCTAGAGAGTGTGCTTCTGATTGGTTACAAATTGATTCATATTCCTTTGAACCAATCAGAGGCACTATTCAGCACGACGTCATCAGTATGGAATTTCATGGCTCGTTGCATTTGCGGGGACCACAGTGTTCTTCTTATGTGCCTTAATAGTTTAAATTGCATTTTAATTTTATTTTCATTTAATTTTGAATTCATTTTATTATTATTATTTTAAATTTGGAATCGGCTTTTGCTCCAAAGTCGAAGTTATAATAATTCACGAAGTCCTCCTACGTTAGGCTATTGTTATGAAACAATACTTAAAGGGACACTGTCCCGGTATATTTGCTCAAAACTGTTATAAATGCATGAAATGGTCCCTAAATCAATGAAATAAGAACTTCATAAACTCTAACTAAATGATAAAAAGCAATTTCTTCAAGAAATTCCATACTGCAACAAAATTTTTGCAAAATTTCAAAGATTTCCGAGCCAAATTTGAAACTTTGAAAAACTGACATCCTGACGTTTTTTCAAAAATCCATATTGCAATCCATTTCCATCCTCGCTGTCGTTAGTCATCCTCACTTCCTAATGGGTTCCTGTCATTTGTCGAGTGCTATTCTACAGAATCAAACCATTATTGTTCAACTTCCTCTGATCTAGATATGTTTCTGAGCTTCCCAAAATCATGCTAAAATCAGGACAGTGTCCCTTTAAGATACATCATAACTTAGGAAGGCTTCGTGAATTCGCCCCTGCAGACCTACTGTAAGCGAATATTTGAATTTATACAGGTAGATAGGATTTATTAGAATTTTATATACTAGTCAGCCACGACCCGTCCAATTCACAATTCTTGTCTATAAACTTACTCTTCAATAATCAAATTCCTCGTCTTTCTATCGTTCCTCTTGTACAGAATTTATACTCCTATGTATGTATTTGGCTGTCAAACAAAACTGAAAACAATTTCCTAAGCTGAGAAGCTCTTCAAAATGACTAAAACATTTCTAGTTAGTTTTTAATAAATTCAAATTAAAGTTTACATGTAAATCAATAAAGGAATTTTATAGAAATGCTGGTGTATATTACACTGTTATGTATCATGTGTGAGTGTTAAATTTTAACACTAAAATATTCACTAGAATTTGAAATAAAAAAGGTCTCATTTGTAAATGGTTTTGCACTGATTAATTTTGTGTTGTTGTTGTGGTTGATATCATTGTAAGTTACTAAATAGTCTGTTGACATTCTACGAGAATGCGTAATGCGAGTCACTCATTCTCGTCCCCAGAGTCCGCGATCCTTTTGGTCAGCACCAAGAAATCACGAACTCTGGCTGGTACCGATTTTCTGAGCTTGCGCAGAGTACTCCTTTTCTATTGTCTTTTGACTGTTCATTGTTTCAACAGCCAATCAAAAAATTCGTTATTTCTGTCCCCGCCAGAGTCCGAGATTCCTTGGTGCTGACCAGAAGGATCGCGGACTCTGGGGACGAGAATGCGAGTCACTTTGCAACAATCAAAATTATCTATAAACCGCTGACCGTGGATCTTGCTGACCAAAACGGTTCGAGAGCCCAGGGGACAAGAATGATTTTGATGGTTTTCGGCATTAACTATTGACCCCTTTGCAAACACCCACTCTGCGAGGCAACTTTATTTTGCGAGGGCAGGAGCCCATGACGAGGGTAAACACAACAACTGATAAACTAGTGTCCCTCCATCCTAGCTATCTAAATTGATCGCAGGCAGTCTGCAATATACTGCAGCCTCGATATAACGAACGCGCTCGTGCTATTAAAACAGCGTACGCGACAATGCCGAAAGGTAGTCTGGGTTTTAATTCTCCCCCCGCAGAGGTTTTTGGGATAAGGGAATAGGGAAGATTGGGGAGAGAGAAATATAAAGCGCGCGGGGGCTGGAGAGAGAGAAAAAGCAAGTGCGCTGGGGACGCTGGGAGGGGAGAAGGAAAGAAGCGAAGCCTCTCCCGCCTTTTCCCTCTTCCCATCGTCCCCCGCGCGCGCTCTTTCTCTCCTTTATGTTCTCCCTCTCCCCAAGGGAGCCTCTGCAGAGGAGAGAGGCTATAATCACTAAATTATAAAATGCTCTTTAAAAAATACGTGTCGAGTCTACTTTCGTTGTTTTGTTCCATATATCCATGGTTTCTCCTGTCATCGTGCTGAAACACCGTAAACTTTATATTATTCAAGCAACGGTGAACTACCACTACCCGTAATACCTTTCGGCATTGTCGCGTTCGAAACAGACGCCTAGGTCGGTATACTGAACAGGGTTTAGTCTCTTGATCGTGAGGGTTCATTGTATCAAGGCTGACTCGTACTCAGCCGTCTCTCATGAGAAAATTGTAAGACGTAACATTTGTTTCGACGATGGCGTCTGCCGTTTGCAAGTGACAATAGGCTCGTTAACAGTTTCTACCGGTCGAAGACAGAGTGGAATTATGGGAAATGATGATAAAAGCCTAGAGTCTGGTTCCAAGGTGCAATGCGGCCTGCATGCCACAGATTACACTGAAGCCGAGAAGACATTCGTCAGTGATGTTTGCAAGGGAGTGCAGATTAAATCTGCAATTTAAGTTTTCTGGCATCTTCGTTGGAATTCACTCCGTTATTTTAATGAATTGACGTCGAATTTAGTAGTTGGAAGGCGGGAAGTTTTATTATAACGAGACAAGAAGTCTGTCGACTTTTGACGCCAAAAAATTTTTCTTTCTTGCATTTTTTATCTGATGGTATGTTTGTTTTCCTTAATTTTTTCGTCGGATACGTTTTCCGAAATACGAATCATGGTTTAAAAAGATAACCATGAATTCTATCATTAAATTTGACATTTTTAGGGGCACCTGTTCGACGAGCAAATACGACGCACCGAATGTGCAAAGCAAAGAAAATATTACTGATTAACACCGAATTGACCGAAAGCTGTTATAGAAAGAATAAATCCGACCCGATAGATTATCAGTATTACCTTTTTCGTTCTGTTCTGCATCAATATACTTGATGAATTTAAAATATGCGGCGTCAAGTCGAACTGTTTAACTCGAAGGTCGTAGCCAGAAGTATGGCGTTGAAGAGGTGGAAAGTGTCGAAGTCGAAAACACTTGCTTCTAAAGTAATTATTTAGCTTATCCTTTTACCATATTCAAATAATTTGTCTCGTTCAATTCTTTATATAGAATAGAATCTTTATTTATTACACACGGTTTACAAAACATCAGCGAAGCTTAGTTTGCGCTTGAATTGATAGACAGCTTCCATTCTCTCTCGCAGCCAGATCTAGACGCAACGATTTATTTATAATTCTGAACAACAAAATAATGTCGAGAGAGGTTTCATTTCACAGCTTGTCTCAATTCCGGCTGATTCGATGACAAACTATTAATTCCATGGCTTAAAAGCGAAGGACGTTAATTATAGATATTTTTCTGACAAATAGAATAATGATAAATTATCTAGCAGCAACCACAGTGGTTAAAAGGTGAAGATTTTCTTATAAGACGAAATTCTCATTTTAAACTGGTTTGTCTAGCTCTCTGCTCGCGGCAACATCTTCACGTTTTTCCGGAAGTTCCGAAAGAAGTATCCGCCTGAAAGATAAATTCTAGCAGGTTTTGTTCATCATTTTGACAATGTAGCTTATTTTACAAAATTCCGAGGTAATTTCGCCATGGCAAATTGTTCAACCCGCGGCCATATATTAATAGTTCGACGCCAAAGTTATATTCCGAGTTACTATTCTGTTTATGAATCTCAATTACCAACGAACAATGAATATTCTGCATACAAATTGCACGCAGCTGATTCTGAGGCAGAATGCTCGAGGTTTTACCTCCTGTATTCAAATCATTCTAGACCTGAAAGCGGCTATTTTACATTTCCACCGCGGAAAAGCGCCAGAAAATCAAATGGACTCAGGGACAACACACACAACCAGGCTACTCAGTTCTGGATTGGCGAAGAGATTTTTCGTGCAATGTAAGCAAAATGGCGTATCGTATGAGAAATCGTATGGTGTGCGATGGTTATTTTGGTTGCCCCGATGAACACATCTGTACAGAAAAAGGAAACGGTAAGCCGATTTTAAATATTTTTGCTAAGTGCTATATATTTGAGTGGATAATGTCAATGTCAATTTCTATGGGAGAAAAATGAAGTGAAGGAAGAATTATTATTTTTGCAGTGTCAAAATTGCTTTAATATATTATTCATTTTCGATTGTTTGGGGAAACAATTTCAGGGGTAAAAATTGATGAAGTTGACAAGCTTATTGAAAATTATTACAGGTAAAGAAAGATTGACTTATCTATCAGATTGTCCACCTATAAGAAGTATATATTTAATGCAAAATAACACAGGAATAGCGATTTTTCGCTCGACCCTGCTGCTTTTAGTTGAAATCAAAACAAAGCCACCACGAATTCACGCTAAGAAAGGAGTATTCTGCTAGACATTAACTAATTTTGCGTTCAACTGCACTGAATTTAATTTACATGTTTGCTTCGAGTTATAGCTAACACATAACAAAATATGCATGATCAAGTTTAGTGAATTTAGTCGCGCCCTTTATTTACATCAAAGGTTTTGGCTACATTTGAAACGTTATCCTAGTTTTTTTTAATCTCCTTTGTATTAAAAGCAGAAAGGAATTTATTGAAACATAGTAGGTGGTTATGGTTTTGTGGCATGTTGATCAAGTTTTTATCCAAACAAAGCGCAAATTTTACCGACACACATGATCAAAGTTTTATATTATTTAACTCGTTCTTTGGACTACGCAAATTTCAGGAATAACTAGCTAGAGAGAGCTAGAGATTCGAGGGATTCGAAAATACCCGAATAGATCACAGTACTCGCGACACGTTTACGCTCTGCATTGTCTGCCCGCTAAGTTTAGTGTTGCTTTCTTTTTGTGCAGTCGCATCCTTGAAAAGAGGGAAGCCCGTTTGCATTCTACCATGGAAGAAACGGCAAAGAGGTACAAAAGTGAAGAAAAAGCACACAGGCAAAAGCTCCAAACATGAGACACACACATCTACAGTGGACTGTGTTAAGTCATCACTGGAGCGCACAAAAGTGTCCGGCATCAAGGCAAGAGGTCACGTGACCAGAAATCAGCAAGGGATTGGAACGAAGTCCCATCCTGCTATGTTCTACAGTTACTACATTGCCAAGGGGAACGCGCTTCAATATCGCAAAATTTGCGCGCCAAAACGTCGGACGTGTGACGGTTACTTCGGCTGCTATGACGAGGGTAGCATTCGAGATAAGAAAGCAGGTCAGACATATTATTAGATTTTGTTTTAGAAATATACGTAGTACGAAGTATTACTAATTTACCTCTCCCCACATATAAGCCTTCGTTGTTGAGTCTTCAGCTTGTATGGCGGCCATTTTGAATTTTTAAAAGGCGGTCAGCTGGTGTGATGGTCTGGAACCGAAACATTGCGGCGTCTGAGAAAACCAAAATTGATTGGAAATTTGTCGTCTTCGTCTATGAAGATTTCTTGTTCCAGATCTCGCAGTAGCTGACCGGGTTTTAAAAATTCAAGATGGCCGCCACATCGGATAAGATTCGCTCTCCCCTCACCCCAAGTGGTCGTGAAATAGAATCTTCGGATAGCTAAAATGGTTGTTGTCTTTTCTCTACGTATAGTTTATATTTTCCGGAAATTACGTCTGCGTTCGCAGGCCAAGTCGTAAGCTGTGATCTTTCATCTCGGGACCCCCTGGGAACTTTCTCCAGTTAATTGTAAACATTCCGTCATTGCCCGTTCCGAAGTTCAAATGGAGACTGGGGACGAATTTTTAAATTTAAATTTAATTAAAAATTGGAGCCCGTCACAAGAAAGATCACATTAAAATTAGTCAGTTTACCAAGTTTGAGGTTGTTTCGTTAGATTGCAACCATGTAGAAGGCTTTCAAAAATCAGAAAAATTAGAGTAATGTAACATAACCAAACTTGGTGAACTTACTCATTTTCATGCGCTCTTTCTGGTGATGGGATTAATTTTTTAATATGACGTAATTTGAACAATAGGTAAACTAGTGCCCAGTCCCTCTTTGAACTTCAGAACGGGCAATTGAGGGGTTTGAGGCGCTGAACGACGAATTATTTAGTACTTGTTTTTCACTTTCGTAACACTAGGATGCATGATAAACGTCCCATTGAAAGATATAGATGTTTTATTTCATACGCACTTTAAACTTATACTACAAGTTGTAAACTATAATTTATCTGTTTCTCTTACAGGAAAAAGAAAACCCATCCCAAAGTACTGATTGACAGTTGTTTGAATGTCCATACACAGTGGCCAGTGGTTATGCTGTTTTATTTATGACAGGCTCAATCGACAGAAATTCGAAGGAGACAATAAATCTCGGAGTGTGAATTACTTTAATTTGTGCATGGTGGCAGAAGTGAATCAGGATGGACCCGTAAAGAAGAGTTTCTTTAATTTCTCGCGAATGGTTGAAATAGATTTTAATCTGACACTGATTTAGTTTTATCGTAGTCTTCTCCTCGCCATTAAATTTAAATGCAAAATAAAATATGTAGAAATGTTTAAAACTGATTGGATGAATACATGCAGCTATATACAGTATATACATCAAAACAAGCTGCAGGAATTGTCATGCAATTTTAATAGCAATAATAAAGCTGAGTGGAATCATGAGAGACAAAAGCCTGTCTTCACGAGTGCGAGTGAATAACTAGACTTGTGTCGCTTAGCAGCAGCCCCGCCATAAAACAACAGATAACAGTCTGCTTCATAAAACAACAAGATAAAAGTCTGCTTCAGACAGAGAGTCACTGAGACACTGCACAGAAGCATCTAACAACGTCTGTACTACAAAGTATCAAATGGGAATTTGTGAATGAGCTTTAAGAGATGTCGATTTTGACTGTAAAAAAGCAAATTACTTTCAATGAAGTGGTACATTGTTATGAAAGTTGTTCTTTGTATTTTCCTGTCATCTCAGCCTATATATTGTAAGTAATTTCGAAATCAGCCTGTTCTAAAGCTCATGTTCTCTACAGTGGGAATAGTTTGCGTGTTTTTCGACTAGCCAGTCTACCTTGCTTCCAAGTTCTGCCGAGTCTCGTAGCTAAATGGTGAATCACGAAATCCACTATGTTATGTACAAATGAATTATCTGTAATACAATTACTCATCGACAAATGCAAATATTGAACATTGCCGGTAAAAAGCTAAGATCGAGATATCTAAAAAAGTAAACGTTTCTTACAGCTGAAAATAAGTTAATAGCTTTATTTTATTACACGATCAAGACATTCATTCATTTCGTGAAGTTCAAGCAACTCGACATATTTCATCAGTAAATTCAGAATCATATACAGACACGTTCTTCATGACTTATTAGCTTCAGGGTCATTATATTTGTCAATTATAGTGCGCTGTTCTTTTTAGTAAATTATTCCAATTCGATTGTCTTCATGTGAATACTCTGAGAAATGCTCGGCCGCTGTGGAGGACTTTGAACGGGATGAACTTGATTTGGTGCCTCGGATCTCTTCAGGATTGACATAAACTTTTTGCGGAAAGATGGATTCATAGCTCCGTAAATCCAAGGGTTTATAGCGCTGTTGGTGAGTAATCCGTATGGAATGGCAAGGGCAAGCTGACGAGGAAGAGTAGTTCGGAGCACAACCCGAAATAGAACAACCACAACGAAAGTTGGCAACCACAGAACGATGAAGGAAACAACTAAAACGAAGAAGGTTTTCGTCAGATTGATTTCTTGCACGCTCAAGCTGCGGACAGCGGAAAGGTGGTTCCTGTGGTGACGAAGAGACTTTGACACAAAATAATAGCAAAGCGCTACGATTACGAAACTGGAAACTACGAAGGACACCATGACAAAAATAGTGAATCCAGTCTCGGAGATCAAGGAGTTAAAATGCAAACTGCAAGATGCCATTAAGGGATTGAACGCCATAACGGCCCATCCCAAGATTAATGGAAGAATAACAACTGTACCGATGATTGTCCACAACGAGGCCAGGAAGATAGCGGAGCGACAGGTTGTGAAGATTGTTTTGTAGCGGCTTGGCTTCAACACGCAGAAATATCGGTTAATGGCAATTAAACCCATGGTACTCACTGAAGCCAGGGTCAAAAAGTGCATGAAGAAACCGCTGATGTAGCATCCTACAGAACTGTATGGCATTTTCCCGGTGATAAGAGAAGCCAGGAAAAGTGGTCCAGGAACTACAGCGTTTATTAAGTCAGTTGTCGCCAAAGCAGCGATAAATAGGCTTGTCGTGGTGTTTATACGAGGCTTTTTAAACACAACAATGATGACAAGCGCATTACCAACGAATGACAAAATCAGAAGTACAGTGCAAGTCAGTGATTCAACAACAACAAGATCATTACGTCTGAAAGGTATTTCGCTTGACATTTTGCGGCGCAAAAAACTTTGGAATTTTCAAGCTGAAAATGACCAATGTTTCGTGGTCTCCGGAGAAAGCTACTTCGTTTTTCCGTGTTCTGACCTGCCGGCAATGTCGAAAATTATCAAGATTAATAGATGTAGCTTTATCCGATGACGCACGCAGTGCTTAAAAGGTGACAAGCCTGTAAATCCACATAATCCTTTTCATTTCAATATCCATTAATAGTATTAATACCTTTTATTCAATTAACTTTTAAAGTCAACTTTTGTGTGAATTGTGTTAGCTGAGTTTTAGGCAATCCTTTAAGTATGCCGCTCATAAAAAAGACGAAACCAACACAAAATCGTATTTATCGGGTACGAGAGGCCTTTCTGCGCATGTTTACGTCATGTCAAAAACCTTCTTCGCATTATAAATGGAAGTTGATGAAGGGATATAAGATATTACGCTCTTCCATATTATTTTGTTTAAGTATGAATAACTTATGTTTCAAATGAAAGCAGTTAATCCGTCCGTGTATCAATATCGGCTGCCGGTTAAAGTTCAATTCTAAGATGTGCGCATACAAAGGTGCCGAAAAAAAAATCAATTACCAAGTAGCAGGGTCAAACCTGCCTCCCTTTGGCATAAACA
>MU827324.1:0-19410 GCA_029204205.1 Desmophyllum pertusum
GCTAGAATCACCACCAATAAGTGCCCCCCCCCCCTTTCTCCATTGCTAAAATCACCACCGAAAAGTGTCCCCTTTTCAACATCGCTAAAATCACCACCAAAAACTGTCCCCCTTTCAACATCGCTAAAATCACCACCGAAAACTGTCCCCCTTTCAACATCGCTAAAATCACTACCGAAAACTGTCCCCCTTTCAACATCGCTAAAATCACCACCGAAAAACGTCCCCCTTTAAAAATTGTTAAAATCACCACCGAAAAGTGTCCCCCTTTCGCAATTGTTAAAGGGCCCCAACCTCGTTCCCAGTGGTCTACTCCGCTTTCAAGATGGCGGATGGGCGCGGTGGGACACGCTGGCGAAATACTCCACGAATCGTGGAGTATCACGTGACACACGATCGAAACTTGTTTTCTCTACACTTGACCAACGGTTCTAGGATCAAATATGATATTTGATCCCAAAACCGTTGGTCCGAGTGTAGAGAAAACGAGTTTCGATCGTGTGTCACGTGATACTCCACGATTCGTGGAGTATTTCGCCAGCGTGTCCCACCGCGCCCATCCGCCATCTTGAAAGCGGAGTAGACACTGGGAACGAGGTTGAAAGTGCCCCCTTTTAACCATTGTTAAATCACCACCGAAAAGTGTCCCCCTTCCACCATTGTTAATGTAAAACCGTTAAGTCTCACGCTCGATTTTTTAGCGTCGAGAAAATAGGGACGCCGTGTACAGTCTTGTCTGAATATGGTGAATGACTTCTGTACAAATGTATGCCTTTGCGCATGCTCTAGCAATTGACCGCGGTGGACGTTGACACAAACACGATTACATTTGTGACCGTATCGGCCTTCGGCTCGGTCCATAAACTTGCAAAAAAAAAGAGCGGGTCCAATATTACTCGACCGGAGATAAAAGGGACTGTTTTGGATTACGGTCTGGACCGTTGAACCTATTTTGGGGGGTAAAAATTTGGCCACATTCGCACAGCCGTCACTATAATATTTAAAGTTAGCCCCACCCCCGGAAACCCGGGGATGGGAGGAAGGGTTTTATTTTCGGTGGGTGATTTAACGATGGCGAAAAGGGAGGAACTTTTCGGGTGATTTTAACGATGGTGAAAGGAGGGCACTCAGTTCGGTGGTTACTAGGTGGCTAAGGACTATGTATAAGGCTCTTGTTACGTTCGTGACTTCGCGCAATGTTTGTTTTGTGTTTGATGTTACGTTAGTGACTTCGCGCACTGTTTGGTTTTGTGTTTGATTGTTACGTTAGTGACTCGCGCCACTGTTTTGTTTTTTGTGTTCGATTGTTTACGTTAGTGACTCGCGCACTGTTTGTTTTGTGTTCGATTGTTACGTTAGTGACTCGCGCACTGTTTGTTTTGTGTTCGATTGTTACGTTAGTGACTCGCGCACTGTTTGTTTTGTGGTTTCGATTGTTACGTTAGTGACTTGCGCATTGTTTGTTTTGTGTTTGATTGTTACGCTTAGTGACTCGCGCACTGTTTGTTTTTTGTTTGATTATTACGTTAGTGACTCGCGCACTGTTTGTTTTGTGTTCGATTGTTACGTTTAGTGACTCGCGCACTGTTGTTTTTTGTGTGATTATTACGTTAGTGACTCGGCGCACTGTTTGCTTTGTGTTTGATTGTTACGTTAGTGACTCTTTGCACGCACTGTTTGTTTTGTGTTTGGTTGTTAAGGTTAGTGACTCGCGCACTGTTTGTTTTGTGTTTGATTGTTACGCTAGGTAGTGACTCGCCCACTGTTTGTTTTGTGTTTGATTGTTACGTTAGTGGACTTCGCGCCGCTGTTTGTTTTTGTGTTTGGTTGGTACGTTAGTGAACTCGCGCACTGCTTTGTTTTGTGTTTGATTGTTACGTTAGTGACTTCGCGCAATGTTTGTTTTGTGTTCTGGTTGTTACGTTAGTGACTCGACGCCACTGTTGGGTTTGTGTTGATTGTTACGCTCAGTGACTCGCCCCACTGTTTGTTTTCGTGTTTGATTGTTACGTTAGTGGACTTGCGCCACTGTTTGTTTTGTGTCTTTTTGGGGTCGATGTACGTTAGTGGACTCGCGCCGCTGTTTGGTTTGCTGTTTGGTCTGTTACGTTAGTGACTCGCGCACTGTTTGTTTTGTGTTTGATTGTTACGTTTAGTGACTCGCGCACTGTTTGTTTTGTGTTTGATTGTTTACAGTTAGTGACTCGCGCGCTGTTTGTTTTGTGTTGGGTTGGTACGTTAGTGACTCGCGGACTGTTTTGTTTTGTGTTGGATTGTGTACGTTAGTAGACTCGAGCCACTTTGTTTGTTTTTGTGTTTGAATTGTTACGTTAGTGGACTCGCGCGCTGTTTGTTTGTGTTTGGTTGTTACGTTAGTGGACTCAGCGCGCTGTTTGTTTTGTGTTTGATTGTTACGTTAGTGACTCGCGACACTGTTTTGTTTTGTGTTTGATTGTTACGTTAGTGACTCGCGTAGCTGTTTGTTGTGTTTGATTGTTACGTTATGACTCGCGCCACTGTTTGTTTTGTGTTTGATTGTTACGGATAGTGACTCGCCGCACTTGTTTGTTTTGGTGTTCGATGTTACGGTTAGTGTACTCGGCGCACTGTTTGTATTGTGTTTGATTGTGACGTTAGAGACTCGCGCACTGTTTGTTTTGTGTTTGATTGTTACGTTAGTGACTCGCGCAATGTTTGTTTTGGTGTTTGATTGTTACGTGTAGTGACTCGCCGCACTGTTTGTTTTGTGTTGATTCTGTTTACGTCTAGTGTTACTCGCGCCGCTGTTTGTTTGTGTTTGGTTGTTACGTTATGTGACTCGCGGACTGTTTGTTTGTTGTTTTGATTCGTTACGTTAGTGACTCGCGCACTGTTTGTTTTGTGTTTGATTGTTACGTTAGTGACTCGCGCGCTGTTTGTTTTGTGTTTGGTTGTTACGTTAGTGACTCGCGCGCTGTTTGTTTTGTGTTTGATTGTTACGTTAGTGACTCGCGCACTGTTTGTTTTGTGTTTGATTGTTACGTTAGTGACTCGCGTGCTGTTTGTTTTGTGTTTGATTGTTACGTTAGTGACTCGCGCACTGTTTGTTTTGTGTTCGATTGTTACGTTAGTGACTCGCGCACTGTTTGTTTTGTGTTCGATTGTTACGTTAGTGACTCGCGCACTGTTTGTTTTGTGTTCGATTGTTACGTTAGTGACTCGCGCACTGGTTGTTTTGTGTTCGATGTTACGTTAGTGACTCGCGCACTGTTTGTTTTGTGTTCGATTGTTACGTTAGTGACTTGCGCATTGTTTGTTTTGTGTTTGATTGTTACGTTAGTGACTCGCGCACTGTTTGTTTTTTGTTTGATTATTACGTTAGTGACTCGCGCACTGTTTGTTGTGTTCGATTGTTACGTTAGTGACTCGCGCACTGTTTGTTTTTTGTTTGATTATTACGTTAGTGACTCGCGCACTGTTTGTTTTGTGTTTGATTGTTACGTTAGTGACTCGCGCACTGTTTGTTTTGTGTTTGGTTGTTACGTTAGTGACTCGCGCACTGTTTGTTTTGTGTTTGATTGTTACGCTAGTGACTCGCCCACTGTTTGTTTTGTGTTTGATTGTTACGTTAGTGACTCGCGCGCTGTTTGTTTTGTGTTTGGTTGTTACGTTAGTGACTCGCGCACTGTTTGTTTTGTGTTTGATTGTTACGTTAGTGACTCGCGCACTGTTTGTTTTGTGTTTGGTTGTTACGTTAGTGACTCGGCGCACTGTTTGTTTTGTGTTTGATTGTTACGCTAGTGACTCGCCCACTGTTTGTTTTGGTGTTTGATTGTTACGTTAGTGACTTGCGCACTGTTTGTTTTGTGTCTGATTGTTACGTTAGTGACTCGCGCGCTGTTTGTTTTGTGTTTGGTTGTTACGTTAGTGACTCGCGCACTGTTTGTTTTGTGTTTGATTGTTACGTTAGTGACTCGCGCACTGTTTGTTTTGTGTTTGATTGTTACGTTAGTGACTCGCGCACTGTTTGTTTTGTGTTTGATTGTTACGTTAGTGACTCGCGCACTGTTTGTCTTGTGTTTGATTGTTACGTTAGTGACTCGCGCACTGTTTGTTTTTGTGTTTGATTGTTACGTTAGTGACTCGCGCACTGTTTGTTTTGTGTTTGATTGTTACGTTAGTGACTCGCGCACTGTTTGTTTTGTGTTTGATTGTTACGTTAGTGACTCGCGCGCTGTTTGTTTTGTGTTTGGTTGTTACGTTAGTGACTCGCGGACTGTTTGTTTTGTGTTTGATTGTTACGTTAGTGACTCGCGCACTGTTTGTTTTGTGTTTGATTGTTACGTTAGTGACTCGCGCGCTGTTTGTTTTGTGTTTGGTTGTTACGTTAGTGACTCGCGCACTGTTTGTTTTGTGTTTGATTGTTACGTTAGTGACTCGCGTGCTGTTTGTTTTGTGTGTTGATTGTTACGTTAGTGACTCGCGCACTGTTTGTTTTGTGTTTGATTGTTACGTTAGTGACTCGCGCACTGTTTGTTTTGGTGTTTGATTGTTACGTTAGTGACTCGCGCACTGTTTGTTTTGTGTCTGATTGTCTACGTTAGTGACTCGCGCATTGTTTGTTTTGTGTCTGATTGTTACGTTAGTGACTCGCGCACTGTTTGTTTTGTGTTTGATTGTTACGTTAGTGACTCACGCACTGTTTGTTTTGTGTTTGATTGTTACGTTAGTGACTCGCGCACTGTTTGTTTTGTGTTTGATTGTTTACGTTAGTGACTCGCGCATGTTTGTTTTGTGTCTGATTGTTACGTAGTGACTCGCGCACTGTTTGTTTTGTGTTTGATTGTTACCTTAGTGACTCGCGTGCTGTTTGTTTTGTGTTTGATTGTTACGTTAGTGACTCGCGCGCTGTTTGTTTTGTGTTTGATTATTACGTTAGTGACTCGCGCACTGTTTGTTTTGTGTTTGATTAAAACGTTAGTGACTCGCGCACTGTTTGTTTTGTGTTCGATTGTTACGTTAGTGACTCGCGCACTGTTTGTTTTGTGTTTGATTGTTACGTTAGTGACTCGCGCACTGTTTGATTTGTGTTTGATTGTTACGTTAGTGACTCGCGCACTGTTTGTTTTGTGTTTGGTTGTTACGTTAGTGACGCGCGCACTGTTTGTTTTGTGTTTGATTGTTACGCTAGTGACTCGCCCACTGTTTGTTTTGTGTTTGATTGTTACGTTAGTGACTCGCCCACTGTTTGTTTTTGTTTGATTGTTACGTTAGTGACTCGCGCACTGTTTGTCTCGTGTTTGATTGTTACGCTGGTGACTCGCGCACTGTTTGTTGTGTTCAATTGTAACATTAGTGACTCGCGCTTTGTTTGCTTTGTGTTGATTGTTACGTTAGTGACTCGCGCACTGTTTGTTTTGTGTTTGATTGTTACGTTGGTGAATCGCACACTGTTTGTTTTATATGTGTAATTAAGCAAACGCAAAAAAAACGAGAAACCATAAAGTAACAATCAAATGCAAAATAACAGAGCGCGAGAGCAAAACTAAACGTGCATGAAGCACGTGATTTAAGCCAGTCGCAGAAGACCGAGGAGATTTGGGGCGAGTCAAAAAACTGGTTCTTGAGAGTGATGCGAGGTTTATTATAAAATGCACTCACCCCAGTGCTCATCGTTATAGCTAACCTCGCGATCGCCCACCCAAAATAATATAATAGTAATTGGACTGAGAGGAGTGCAATTCTTGGAGTAATCATAATCTTGTTTCTGATTGGTTCCCTGCGCGCCTATTTGTTACGCAATTGGAGCGCGATCACGTGACTGTCCAATTTGAACGTTTTTTGGACACCTGTAAGTGTCCAATTACGTAAGAAAGAGACCTGTGGAGAACCAATCAGAAACAAGAATTTTGTAATTGATAGAATTTCATGGGGAAAAGTAAATTAAGTATCAACTTATCAATCTTTGTTGATAAGTATCAACAAAGATTATAAAAGATCACCAATGTCTTTGTCATGAACGGTTTACCCTTTGTTATTACAGCAAGGAGCCCAAAAGTGTGACCACTTTTAATTAATTCACATTCTTTTGTGTGCATATATTATCCAATCAAAAGCCAAGGACAGTTACCCTCTGATTGGATAGTCTGCATGAATGGTCACACTTTTGGACTTCTTGCTGTAACACATTTCAGCATAAAACTAAGGATTAATATCCCTTGTTTTTTTTTCTTCAGAATTTGCAAATTGCCCTTGTTGCTGCATGACTTGTGCAATGCCTACAAATTCCTGAACACAAAAGTGATATCAATCCTTAATTTTACTCAGCTCATGCATAACTCAATGTGGGAAAACATTAAATACCGTGGGACTGTAATGCTTCTGTGCCGATCCCAGTTGGAATTTGGGTTGACTCTGGGCCTGAGAACGGTGAATAAAAAATCCTCTGTTTTTGATTTCATATTGTATTATAACAATATTAATAATTCTCATAGCCCAAGTAAATAGATGTTGTTTTGCACTCCTCTTGCTAGTTGCAGTTACAGTGGAAGCTCTCTGAGCGGACACTCTCGTAAGTGGACAGCTCTACTTACGGCTGCCTTGAAAAAAACCCAGTTTGAACTCTAGCTCATACAAACTCTGTATTTACACATCCCCGTAGGCAGCCAGCTCCAGTTGCAGACACTACTGTACCAGCAAGAAGAGTGCAAAATGACGTCTGTTATCTCAGGCTATAATTCTCAAATACATGTTATCTATTAAATATTACAAAATAATGTTAGACAAAATACTTGGGTAAAACAACATTTTTAATTTCTACTTTACTGTTATTACTTACACGTACTTACATAATGTCACATGTAAATATACCTCTTTACAGTGACCAAGATGTGCGTTAGGCCGCACTTAACTGTTCATCAACAATAATAATAATATAATTGTAGACAATGTTCAATCATCCCTATAGCACAAATATTTAAAAAGAATGTCCCATTAATAATTTAAATGGAAAGCAGCCAAACCTACATTGTACGTCTGGCCAGGCTCATTTATAGTCTCCTTCGCAGCCGTTATTTTGGTTGTTAGATATGCCTCTATGGGAGAAGCGTTGCGCGATGACCAAAATAAGGGCTGTGAAGGAGACTATCTCATTGCTTTCCCAAAAAACCAAAGCCTGGCAATGCAGGCTAATAGAAAGCAAAAGTACAGTTCTGCTTAGACTGCTTGCAGTACCCTCATCCCAAACCCTTGCCCGTGATCTCGAGACTTGAGATTATTTAGAGAGAGAAACAGACGACAAGCAGTCTAAGTTATGCTACATGTATAGCATTGCCATTTGACTTGTAAACAAGCTTGTGACTATTTTTTGACCCCTGTTTGATTCACAACCATGTGATGGCTCTGGATCTATTTGACTTGAAAGTTCTTAAATTGCACTAGCCTTTAATCTTGAGAAACATTACTCGTGTCCATAAATCATGAAATGCAAGAACAGTTCATAAGATTTCCTATAAACCATATTAAGGTTAATAATACTGATAATACTACGTTCAAGTATAATGCAGGGCTTGAAATAATTTCTCGGGAGTTATCGGTCATGATGTCCGGTCAAACATATTTTTGATCGGACACGGCTCGTTTTTGATCGGTCAAATATTGAAACAAAAAGCCTCTGACAGGGTGCGGGACCGCACAATTCAGTCAAACTCACACAATTCTTAAAAATCCGCAAAATCCCACACAATACTAAATTTTAATAATTAATACAGGTATTCCTATTGATTACCAAGATTTTAATAGAAACTTTTTAGGCTATATTTCCCTTTCTAAAAGAATCAAGAAATTCACCGAAAAACAGCTCAAGCGGAATATTAAAACAACCAATAATAAAAATAAGATTGACTGTGTAGCTCATATAATGAAAAAATACATTGAACCATCAATGGTATTACGCGCTAGGACAAATACAAAGTTCCAAACGTTTCGAAGCTACTGCCTCTTCTTCAGTGGACAAATACAACCAGGCGTCTGCGCTGTCCTAGGCACTAGTCTCAGTTCTACTTCTAATCCTATTTTTCATTGGCGGATTGCGGCAATTGTTTTGCAAATAACGAATCAGAGTTGTTGTTAAATAGTGCCACATGGGGTTTGCAATGCATATATAGGGCGATCGGTGATCGGCGATTTTTCGTTTTTCGCAAATGGTGATACGAAGAAAAGGTTTGATGCATGAAAAAAAAAACAGCGTTTCATGACTCATCCCTTTTTTAATTTGAATGTTTTTCATTAACGTAGAACATGTGTGTGAGTGTTTTTCTCTATAGCTGGATGTTCGCGCGTTTGATGTAAACTTTTGTTCTTGTTCATTTCTGGTCAAACTTCCGCAATACACAGCAAGGTGCATACTGATAGTAAACAACTGAAACAGCATGGAAACTTTAGTTTTTTTTCACTATGATCGAATTTGACTGGTCAACACGACCGGCAAGATGAAAAATTGATCGGTCAAACCCCCAGATTGGTCGGACATTGTCCAATGTCCGGGCCTTATTTCAAGCCCTGTAATGGAACATTAATTTTATGCTGCTGCCTAAGTTGTAACATGCAAGCCATTGTTACTATAGATACATGTAACTGTTTGTGAGATAACAATTTGATTTCTAAATGTCCATCCAGCAACAGATAAAAAAGCCTGAAGCATGCTTTGAAAGTGACAAGAGCAAGCACTCGAGAAGTTGTCTTTTTCCATGTTCCTTGCATGTTTTATACCTTACCAAAGTCAGACCAAAGCATGAATGAGGCTTTTTTATAATTATTTATTTTCATTGTTATTATTCTTGAGAATGGTGGCTCATGTCTCGGTAAATGTGCCAGAAAATGAAATAAATGTAACACAAGTTTTACGTTGCATCACATCTATGTTACTCTCTATCTTTGCGCTAAAATACAATGGCAACATACATGTACATGTACAGTTGACTCTCAAGCCTTCAAGGGGAAATTGGCCACCGAGATTGGCGAGTTCTCGCCTTAATTGAAAAACGTTCCAGTTATTGGGAGTTGGAGTTTTCAAAGGTAAAATTAGTAAGAAAATGACCTGAAGGGAAAATTTACTTTGAGTTAGCGGGAGGTTCGAGTTATTGAGGGTTCAAGTAATCAGGAGTCAACTGTACAGTTATATGTTGCTAGCCTACATGCATCATCAGTGGTTTTACCTTTGGTTGAAGTACTCGGCAATTACTGTATTGATGTAGTCTTTTGCTTTGCATCTGCAGTTTTCCTCCTTTTAAACACTCCCAGGAACATTACTAAGAAGTCTTCATTCCTGTTTCACTTCTTTAATGTCACTTAAAAGTTCATTGATACTGACGGTAATTTTGCGCTCCTCAGATTTTGATTTTGATGGCTTCTTCTCATTATATGAATTGTTTTATGTTTCTTTAGATTTCCTGCCAGTCTAAACCACTTGTCACACTCGTCACAATGAAAAGGCTTCTCTCCTGTGTGTGTTCGTAGATGGTCCTTAAGATGTCCACTACGGAGGAAACGCTTGTCACAGTGGTTACAGCTTAACGGTTTCTCTCCTGTGTGTATCTTTTTATGTGTATGTAGACAACCCGCTTGCCTAAAGCCTTCCCACAGATGCTGCATTTATAATTCCTTTCTCCTGTGTGTATTGTTTGGTGAATATACACATTACTTCGATGACTGAAACACTTGCCACATGTTTTGCATTCAAAAGGCTTCTCTCCTGTGTGAGCTCTTTCATGATCACGTAGATGTCCTCTATAGTTAAACGTCTTGTCACACTGGTCACATTTGAACGGCATGTCTCCAGTGTGTTTCCTCTCATGTAGAAGCAGATTTCCTGCCTGCGTAAAACTCATCTCGCAGAACTTGCATTTAAAATGCTTCACATCTAGATGTGTTTTTTCATGTTTTTTTAAATTCCCTATGCGACCAAAAGATTTGCCGCAGGTCTTACACTGAAAGGCTTCTCGCCTGAGTGTGTTCTTTTATGTTCTTGGAGATTTCCTGAATGGCGAAAACACTTGTCACACTGGCTGCAGCTGAAAGGTTTCTCTCCTGTGTGTATTATCTTATGTCGACGTAGATTTCCTGCTTTGCCAAAGCGCCTGCCACACAGACAGCATTCAAAAGGCTTTTCTCCTGGGTATAATCTTTCATGATTTTTCAAATCAAATTCATGTGTAAAACTTTTGCCACAGTGCTTGCATGTAAAAGCTGGCCTCTCGCCAGAATCAATAATTTTTGTTTGTTCCACCAGATGGCCAGTTTGATTGAAACTATACGTGCCAGGCTTTGTGTAGGTCTCTGTCATCAGCCAAGTATACAATTTGTACATTGTACACAATGGTCTCCTTAGGCCCTTCATTAAAACAAGAAAAAACCGTGTTGTACAGATGTTAAAGGGAGTGTTTCACGGTTCGGTGCATATTCAGGGTTATCAGTTTTATCCGTTTAAAAAATCCCACTCATATGTACTACTTCTCGATACTTCAGTAATCAAATACTAGAATTAGTCCAAGAAAAACGATGAATGACGAAAAATTCGCAAAAAAATTCTGTCGAAATTGAATACCAGAATAAAGTGTTGGCCAGAATGATTTATTCTGGTAATTTATTCTGATATTCAAATCTCGACATTCTCGGTGTTATCCGTTGAATTTTTTTGCGAATTTTGGTCATTCATCGTTTTTCTGGACTAATTTATTATAGTATGTAACTACTGATTAAGTATCGAGAAGTACATGTGAGTGGGTTTTTTTTAAACGGATAAAGTTGATAAGCCGGCACATGCGCTGAACCATGAAACACTCCCTTTACTGCGCCTTTCAATAACACACAAACTCTGAACTAGTTCAAATCCCAACTTACAATTATTGTGATTTTCACTGCCGTCAATCATTATTATGACGATAATCAATGGACCGTGAAAAAAAGAAACAAACAAAATGGATCGAAATCTACCAATCACAATCCACGGACATGAACTTTTGAATGGATTACTAAATGATTGACAGAAGCAATAAATGAAACCGTTGATTGAGCAGAGTTCCCGAGAGTTCGCATGTTATTGAAAAGCACAGTAATAAAAAACCTACTACTTGGGATATAAGTAGGGCAAACTATGATCGGGATCAAGGTTTTTGTTACCCGTGGAGGGGGAGTTCCCACTTCCCATACATTTTACTCCCGGCCCGGGGGAGAACTATCACTATAAAAGTGAAGTTTGAAAAGAACCTCTAGAAGGTAACAAAATTTTGTTTTGTGGGTGTGGCTCAAATTCATTTTCACCCCTAAGAGGTACCAATTCTAAGACAAAACTAGTAGGAATTTAGATTTTAACACCATAAGCGGTACCACACTACAAATTTTAACCCCTAAAAGGTACGATGATCACACCCCCCCCCCCCCCCCCACACATCTCCCACCCCCTGGGACTCCCAGTTCCCGCCCTTTCTTAGTGGCTTACACTTCTTTTTTCTATTTGTATTTTCTCCTGCATCCCACCCCTCTGCTATCTTCCTACTTACTACCAAAATTAAATTAGCGCACGCCTGGGTGATCATTGTGTTGTTCCAGAAAATATCCATACCATATTTAGGGCAATCGCTGATTGTTATGGATAGATATCAAATGTATCAATAGTGAATTCTGATATTGTATGTAAAAAATTATGTAAGCTTTTAATATACAGGCATGACAATATTCTATATTGATATTTATCCTTTTTTCTAACGAGTGACTACGTCTACAAATATTCACAGAACCCGATGAATATTACATATACACACGATTACGACTACAAGAATATAAGCGTACACTTGAAGTTGAAATATTCCAATAATCCAATAATGCCAACAACAACAGTAGTGAAGCCTGAGTGAAGTCACTTTTAATTTAGCACCTTTTAGAACTTTTTAACACCTTTTGTGTTGTCTAAGGCCCTGATTACATGAGACCGGTACGAACTCAGGACCGGTACGACTTCACTGCCGATTGGTCTCCATACAAATGCTTGTTTCTGTTTACATGAAGCGGGTCTGAAAAATCATCTCATGCCCTGTTTCACTCATTCCGGTTGCTGAACTGACATGAATGACTCGGACCGGTCTGAAGTCGGACCGCGGAACCATGTAAACACGAGCAGAATGAGTCAGACCGGTCTGAGATGATTTTTCAGACCGGCTTTCTGCCTTCATGTAAACAGAAACAAGCATTTGTATGGGGACTGATCTGAAGTCCGTACCGGTCTGAGTTCGTACCAGTCTCATGCAATCACTTCATACTTTCAGACCGGTCTCATGTAAACTTAATTGTCAACGGTCTGAGTCGTACCGGTCAGAGTTCGTACCGGTCTCATGTAACCAGGGCCTAAGATCAAGAGTATATTTTAGGGGGTTGGAAATTCCTTTTGTAAAGCTAAACACTCAAACATAGCCATAATAGTCAATAGATATCTTTTGTTTCAAAACAACAAACAACAGCGCACGTGCGCAGCCGTATTTAGGGAGCATTCGCAAAAAACTTGTTTGGGGGGGGGGGGGGGGGTACTGATGAGAAACTAGCCTGCAGTAAAAAAAAATTTAGCAACCTTCTTTCCACCCCCATACACCTCTGGAATTTTAGGTTACGCCTTCATAGAGTCTGATCTAACCGAGTTACATGCTTATTTAGCCAACAAAAAAAGAAATAGGAACCAATTGAACGTTTATAAGCAGCGATTTCTGAGCTTCAAACTTACCTCAGCTCTGTCAGGGGAGTTTATAGGTTGTTTGCAGTCTCCATAATTTCAGTGTTTTGCGGCCGCTGCAGCCATTATCCTTGTATTCGAATATCACCAAATGAGGGTAAAGATGCTACAGAAGGCAACGTATGCCAAAGATGGCTTCTTCGTCGACGGTTTAGCATCAAAATAGTTTATAATTCCATCAAAACCTCAAGCTTCTGTCGCCATGTTTGAAATCTTTCTCGTTCCCAGTTCTCTCCATTTACGTCACGGAAAACGGAAAACGTCACGTAAAAACGCGGGAAATGGGAAATTTTTACGCGATCACGTTCGCACAACACACGCGTACACGGCAAATTATTCCCATTTTTTTTTCACTTACAAGACACTTTATAGAGGGTCCTGATGGGGTTAAACTGATAGGTGAGAATTGGCCAACATTCTAACTGTTAGCTGAAAATTAGACTGCAAAACAGTCGTATTTTTTGGGTTGGTCTGTCAAACAAATGCGCGCGGTCCTTAACCTGCGATCAGGCGTTCTTTTCCTTTTCTTTCTGGGAGCGCGGAGAGAGAGAGAGGACCCCAAGTAGGTAGAGGAGGGCCTGATCGCAGGTTAGCGCGGTCTTCGAACAAAAGGTCTGGAGCGAGTGTGAAAACGAAGAGTGGAACTGGAAGAGACGCTGATTATCGCCTCACACGCCCGTAAGGCTCGCGCGCTTCGCACGCGAGGATCCACGCTTTCAGCGCTTCGCGCCTTGCGACCTGCGATTTGGAGAAAAACGACTGTTTTGCAATCTAGCTGAAAATGAGCTCTTTCAAAGTTACAGTGCGACGCCAACCGACAAAATTCTGTGCAAATTTTAATAATAGCGGATGAAAACCTTGGATATCATTGATGTGAACGATAGAGTTTCCCACCTGAATTGCACACTACAGAAGCAATAAATTTGTGACCAGTTCGATTGCTTTAACACTCAAACGCTATTGGTCAATTTGCAAAGAATTTCATTACCGGAGGTCAAGTCCGTCTGCGACGCAGGCTAACGGAGAATGTGATCTGTCAAAATTTATAATGATAGCTGAGAAATGGCTAAAAATTTGAACTGATACAGTCAAACAGCAGCAAAATTTTTAAGCCCTGATTTCTTTGGAAATCGCAAAAATAAAGCCTCGCGAAATACGGGTCTGTTAATTTCGCGGGAGAATCGCGCTACATGCGTGACAGCCGCTTCATGGGAGCGAGCTACACATCCTTTTCGTGCCGCGCGCGCGACAAGTGATGCAGTACCCGGGTGTAGTACAATTTGAATAATGAACTCGAAAGACTGGTTCTATTGTCTTTGGGGATCATATTTCGTGAGATCGAAAATCACCGTCGTAGGGAAAAACCTCTTCGCATCTTTCCACAATTCTACACGCGTACGCCGGACAGATCGCCAAAAGACCGTTATTTCGCTCGTCACGCAATTCTCGCTATAGGTTTTATTTTACTAGCTATGTAACGGCGGGGAAAGAAAAATTACTGCGCCTTGCAAGAAAAAAAAAAATGTTTAAAGTCCCTGAAACCAGGCACAAAAAAAAAGATGTTGTTGGTCATTTTACTTTCATAACATTTGGTGGCTCCTAAAGGAGGCCGTTTGTTTTGGTGGGAAACCCACACAGTAAGTTTACTTGCTGCTGGTATAACCTGGTCACAGCCTTGGTTCCTTCACTGACGGCGTGTTTGGCCAGTTCACCGGGAAGAAGCAGCCTGATGGCGGTCTGGATCTCGCGGGAGCTGATGGTTGATTTCTTGTTGTAGTGGGCAAGGCGGGAAGCTTCGTGGCGATGCGCTCGAAGATGTCGTTGACGAACGAGTTCATGATGCCCATGGCTTTGCTGGAGATACCAGTGTCAGGGTGTAACTTGCTTCAACACCTTGTAGATTGTAGATAGCATAGCTTTCCTTTCTCTTAGCCCTTCTCTTCTTCTTTCCGCCTTCAACCACGGCCTTTGCCTTTCCGGCTTTCTTCTCGCCTTTCTTTCCTGACACTTTTGGGTACCATGTCTGTAGATCAGAATGGATTTGAATGTCTTGCTTACAACTCGAGTTGTTTCGTATTTAACCCTAGGAAAAGATCGATTACCAAACGGATCGAAATACTCGATTTCTGATTGGTCAACTGACCCTTGAGATCATATTATTTTGCATGTGGTTTGTTTTACCACATGATGGCTTTGTTTTATCTTGTCAAATGGAAAGTTTCTTATTGGTGCATTTCGATCCTACTACCTGAATACGGCAAATAAATTCTACTTTCCGCCAAAACTCTTTTCAGTCTCGAAGAAACTTATCTTTGTAAGTGATATTTTCAATCATGTCTGGTCGCGGTAAAGGAAAGGCAAAGGGCACCAAGTCCAAGAGCCGCTCATCCCGAGCAGGGCTTCAGTTCCCAGTTGGTCGTATTCCATCGTCTTCTTCGTAAAGGCAACTATGGTGAGCGTGTTGGCGCCGGTGCTCCAGTGTACATGGCTGCTGTGCTCGAGTATTTGAGCGCTGAGATCCTCGAGTTGGCGGGCAATGCTGCTCGTGACAACAAGAAGTCCAGAATCATCCCCCGTCACCTTCAGCTGGCTGTCCGTAATGACGAGGCGTTGACAAAACTGCTCGCCGTGTCACCATCGCACAGGGAGGTGTTCTTCCCAACATCCAGGCTGTACTTCTGCCCAAGAAGACCGAGAAGAAGGCGAAAGCTTAAATCAGCTTTCAGTTACAAACAAAAACGGCTTCCATTTAGCGAGCCACTAAAACAAAAAATATTATTAAAGTCTTTGACCAACGATTTCTTAGAGATTAACTTTCTTGCATCCCCGCTCAGGACTTACACCTTACACAGCAAAAGTATATTTAGAAGAATTAGTTATTTTTAGATACAAAGTTTAATACCTAAATTTTAATATGGCTTTTCAAAAATTCCGTAGATTAGGAGGTAACAATGCATCCAACGGGCATTCTTTTGAAAAACAAACTAGTCGGTTGGCGGCATAAATTTAAATCGCGAAGCTACCTTTTTAGTCTACCTTTGATTGCACGCGCGAATATTTAAAAAAATTGTACGTCCGTTGTGGAAAATGCCTGCCAGAAAAAACCCAGCAAAGCGTGAAAAGGCTTTCAAAGTTTTGATTTTCGTCGCTTCCTTTGGCCCTCTTTTTTTTTTTTTTTTTTTTTGTTGTTTGGTTTGTTTTTTTATTTTTGTAGAGTTGGTTTTTTTTATTTTTTTTTTTTTTTTTGTGTTGTTTTTAAAATGAGAAAAAGCCATATCATGAATGCGCGCCGAGTTAAAAATTCTAGCCTGCAGTATAGGTGGTTTGGGCTTTTTTTCTCGGGCTAGCGCGCAACGCGTCATTCGCGCGCGAAGAAGAAATGGTGTGAAATATAGTTTACGCAACTTTGCCGCTCAAAGGCTTCCTTCCCATCAGGCCGAAATCAATTGACTTTAACTAAAGTGGAGCTGCGCATTTTTTTCTAAAGCTAATTGATTTAACATCGGACTTCGGAGCCAGTCCCACTTTCCCCTAGTCCACTCGAGCAAGAAGCGAAATAACCAGAGAAGGAAAAAAAAAAAAGCGCCGCGAATCTGGGGCGAGACGCGCGGAAAGAAAAGTCACGGCGGTAGTGCTTTCATCGCTCGACCGAGAGCAAAGTGCTCTCAAAGTCTGCATTTATCAATGATCATGAGGAAACTTTATATTGGTCCATGAACTTTTTGTGAGAGATTTGGTGGCTCCTAAAGGAGCCGTTTGTTATTTGATGGCAAGACTGTGCAGTCTAATCCGGCCAAATCCGTACAGAGTACGGGCCTTGTCGTTTCAGAGCGTACACCACATCCATGGCTGTCACAGTCTTTCTCTTTGGCGTGGCTCGAGTGTATGTCCCACAGCAGTCACGGATCACGTTCTCAAGGAAAAACTTTGAGAAACCCAACCACGAGTCTCCTCGTAGATCAGGCCAGAGAAATTCGCTTGACTACCGCCGCGGCGAGGCAAGGACGACGGATGGCTGGCTTGAGTGATGCCTTCGGATGTTGTCACGAAGGATCTTTCGGTGACGCTTGGCGCCTCCTTTCCCTAGACCTTTGACTCCTTTACCGCGACCAGACATGTTGATTGCTACTTGTGTAAACTGAGTTGTAAGCGACTTAGCGGCGGTTTTGTGTGGTTTTATAATGGGCAAAGAGAGATGACCTCTCAGAAAACACGATACTAATATTCTATTGGGTCGAATTTACACAACAGAGCCAAGGGTCAAATAATAGGCTGTTAAATATTACCATAAGTCCCGTCTTTTAGATATTCACCCGAACATGTGGCGACTGTGACGAAGGGAAAACAGGTTCGTACCAATAAGAACGTTCCATTTTAGACCATTATAAACTCAAAATGGAGTCAAATTTTGTTAATCTTTACTGTTAGTTTGGTGTGATTTTAATCCATAGCAGATTCTCTCTCAATGTCTGAAAAAGTTGTCCAAACTTTCTTCGGATCGAAATACCGTCACAGAACCGTGAAATTTTATTTAGCAGATTTCATTCTGAGCCCAATCATATCTCTTTAGTTTTAAAACCAATCAGAAACAAGCCGACGGTTATAAATCAATTTTGCTAAGATAATTTTGCCATAATCGGTTAACTTGTCGTTTCCGAAGATGGCCGCGTTCCCAAGCAAACTGCACGTACAATCAACTGTGGAAAAGCTCCACGCAAAACAGCTCGCCACAAAGGCCAGCTCGTAAGAGCGCTCCTAGCCACCGGTGGAGTCAAGAAACCTTCATACGTTACAGGCCTGGTACACGTCCGCTCTTCGTGAGATCCGTCGGTTTACCAGAAATCCACGCCGAGCTGGCTTGATCCGCAAACTGCCCTTCCAGCGGTCTTGTTCGAGAAATCGCTCAGGATTTCAAGACCGATCTGCGTTTCCAGAGCTCCGCTGTGATGGCTCCTTCAAGAAGCTAGCGAGGCTTACCTTGTTGGTTCTGTTTGAAGATACCACTTTGTGCGCCATCCACGCCAAGGCGCGTCACCATCATGGCCCCCGCAAGCGACATTCAGTATGGCCCGCCGAATCCGCGGGAGAGCGAGCATAAGTGGATTGTGCATCCCTCACAAAAACCAAACGGCTCCTTTAGGAGCCAACCACATCAATAAAAAGCAATGCCCAATATAATCAATCTGTATTTAGGAATATTTTTCCAATCCCATCACTAGTAAGATATCAAACTCGTGGGAGGTTAATCTTTGTGCTATAAAACCCTACCCTTTATATCAATGATTCGAACGCTGTTATTTTTTATATTCAAGACATTTATCGGACCTGTATTTCTTTGTTTGAAACTGTCCCCAAAATATAAAGACGGTTTTCTAAAAACCGTTTTGCTTAGAAGCCATATTTTGGTTGGTTGCCGCGTGGTTTCACATTTTGGCGCGCGTCCTAACCGATTTGAATTGAAAACGTGCGCGGTAAAAGAGCGGACAACAGAACGCAAATCTCGACACCCAGAGGGCCCTTCTCTTTTGCGCATGACCGAAAGGTCTGGGGTCGAGGAATGCGACAGAACGGGCTAAGTTTCACGCCAACAAACTCTCTTCTACTCCCCACAAGAGAGCTTGCCCTCGCAGGGCTTATGTCGCGCGCGCCCGCACAAAATGTGAACCAAACGGAACTATAATGACAGTTACGACAAAAAAGAAAAACCTGATATTTTTTTATGGTCCGTTTATATGTCCATGTTGTTATGTCGTATGTGAACCAGGCCCAAATCTGGATTGCATGTTTTTAAATCGCTGTGGCTGATATAAAATAATGAAACCTGCCGCGCGTCGCGCGAGTAAATAACTGAAATTGTTAGTCTCTTTACTCTTTCGGTTTTCTGACCTCCACTATGACAATAAATTAAAAATATACATCGCGCATGGACTTCATCTAGGGAATATGAATTGTAAACAACTGGCACAAAAAATTCGTTATGCGCAATCGATGTTTATAGCGCTATGCTCGACTATGCAAATCATGTCTTGTGCGCAATCATCTATTTTAAAACCTGGTTTCATGGAAGTATTAATTCTACCAGGTTTTTTACCTTAGTTTGTTCTGCAAGAAGCTGGAGCGATATTTGCTCGATCAATTCTAGAAACCACACACGTTACCATTGAAAGATAAAAGCACGTATATAAATATAAAATAGGTCAGTCAGTAGAATACGTTGGATAATAGATAAATTTAGCTTAGTTTCGCGCGCGTCGAGTCGCCCTCATCTTGCAACGAGATATAAAATACAACGATTAACTGTATCGTGTATCCCCCGCTTTGATCTCTGACAAAAATTCTGTACGTTGTCAGTCCGTTTTAGCCTCTTTCTCGTCCCCTTAATGATAGGTTTCACTTGCCTGTGATAAGTACTTACGTTAACCCATGAAAAGCGCAAATCCTACAGTATATTTTGTCGTGTGGTTTACAAATGGCGGACTGAAGGAGGTCTGTCCTTGTTGTTCTCCATTTAAATGATGATCCAGTCAGTGGAAAATAAGCAGAATGTCATAATTTTATCAAAGAACCGTTAGGTTTAGTAGTTCTTCCTATCTTAGCATTTTTCAATATTTTGGATTATAGCGATGGTGAACAAAATATATTTAGCTGTAAAG
>MU827324.1:19910-94683 GCA_029204205.1 Desmophyllum pertusum
CCCCCCCCCCCTTTCCCCCCAGGTACTGTGAACTATAGATTTTTTGTGTTGATGTTTACGTAGTGACTCGCGCACTGTTTTGTTTTGTGTTTGGTTGTTACGTTAGTGACTTCGCGCCCATGTTTGTTTTGTGTTGGATTGTACGCTAGTGACTGGCCCACTGTATGTTTTGTGTTTGATTGTTACGTTCGTGACTTTGCGCACTGTTTGTTTTGTGTCTGATTGTTACGTTAGTGACTCGCGCGCTGTTTGTTTTGTGTTTGGTTGGTTACGTTAGGGACTCGCGCCCACTGTTTGTTTTGTGTTTGATTGTTACGTAGTGACTAGAGCCACGTCTTGTTTTGTGTTTGATTGTTACGTTAGTGACTCGCGCACTGTTTGTTTTGTGTTCTCGGTGTTACGTTAGTGACTCGCGCACTGTTTGTTTTGTGTTTGGATTGTTACGCCTAGTGACTCGCGCCACTGTTTAGTTTTGGTGTTTGGTGTTACGTTAGTGACTCGCGCACTGTTTGTTTTGTTTTGATTGTTACGTTAGTGACTCGCGTGCTGTTTGTTTTCGTGATTTTGATTGTTACGTTAGTGACTCGCGCACTGGTGGTTTGTGTTTGATTGTTACGTTAGTGACTCGCGCACTGTTTGTTTGTGTTTTTTGATTGATTCGTTAGTGACTCGCGCACTGTTTGTTTTGTGTCTGGATGTTACGTTAGTCGGACTCGCGCATGTTTGTTTTGTGTCTGATGTTACGATTTATTGACTCGCGCACTGTTATGTTTTGTGTTGGATTGTTACGTTAGTGACTCGCGCATCATGTTGTTTATTGTGTTTGATTGTTACGTTAGTGACTCGCGCACTGTTTGTTTTGTGTCTGATTGTTACGTTAGTGACTCGCGCATTGTGTGGTTTTATGTCTGATTGTTACGTTAGTGACTCGCGCACTGGTTGTTTGTGTGTTTGATGTTACCTTAGTGTACTCGTTCGTGCTGTTTGTTTTGTGTTTTTGATTGTTACGTTAGTGACTCGCGCGCTGTTTGTTTTGTGTTTGATTATTACGTTAGTGACTCGCGCACTGTTTGTTTTGTGTTTGATTAAAACGTTAGTGACTCGCGCACTGTTTAGTTTGTGTTCGATTGCTTTTACGTTAGTGACTCGCGCACTTAGTTTTTGTTTTGTGTTTGATTTGTTACGTTAGTGACTCGCGCCCACTGTTTGATTTGTCGTTTGACTTGTTACGTTAGCTGGACTCGCGCAACTGTTTGTTTTGTAGACGTTTGGTTGTTTACGTTAGTGACGCGCGCGCAACTGTTTTTGTTTTGTGTTGATCTGTTACACGTCTAGTGACTCGCCGCACTGTTTTTTGTTTTTTTTGTTTTGTGTTTGATTGTTACGTTAGTGACTCGCCCACTGTTTGTTTTTTGTTTGATTGTTACGTTAGTTGACTCGCGCACTGTTTGTCTCTTTTTTTGGGTTTTTTTTTCTTTCGTTGGGGTTTTTTTGGAAAAAAATTTTTTTTTGTTTACGCCTGGTGCACTCCGCGCACTGTTTTGTTGTGTGTTTTCAATTGTAAACATTAGTGACTCGCGCTTTGTTTGCTTTGTGTTTGATTGTTACGTTAGTGACTCGCGCACTGTTTGTTTTGTGTTTTGATTGTTACGTTGCGTGACCATCGCACACTGTTTGTTTTATATGTGTATTAATTAACGAAACGCACAAAAAAACGAGAAACCATAAAAGTAACAATCAAAAGCAAAATAACAGATCGCAGAGAGCAAAAACTAAACGTGCATGAAGCACGTGATTTAAGCCAGTCGCAGATAAGACGAGGAGTATTTGGGGCGAAGTCAAAAACTGGTTCTTGTTGAGAGTGATGCGAGGTTTATTATAAAAATGCACTCACCCCAGTGCTCATCGTTATCAGCTAAACTCGCGGAACGTGCGCCCACCCAAAATAATATTAATAGTAATTGGACTGAGAGGAGTGCCAATTCTTGGAGTAATCATAATCTTGTTTCTGATTGGTTTTCCCTGCGCGCCGTAATTTGTTACGCATTTGGAGCGCGATCACGTGACTGTCCAATGTTGAACGTTTTTTTGGACACCTGTAAGTGTCCAATAAGTGTCCAATACGTAAGAAAGAGGACCTGTGGAGAACCAATCAGAAACAAGAATTTTGTAATTGATAGAATTTCCATGGGAAAAAGTAAATTAAGTATTCAACTTATCAATCATCTTTGTTGATAGTATCAACAAAGATTATAAAGATCACCAATGTCTTTGTCATGAACGGTCTTACCCTTTGTTTATTACAGCAAGGAGCCCAAAAAGTGTGACCAACTTTTAATTAATTCACATTCTTGTTGGTGTGCAATATATATCCAATCAAAAGCCAAGGACAGTTACCCTTCTTGATTGGAATAGTCTGCATGAATTTTGGTCACACTTTTGGACTTCTTAGCTGTAAACACATTTCAGCATTAAAACAGAAGGAATTAATATCCTTGTTTTTTTTTCTTCAGAATTTGCCAAATTAGCCCTTGTTGCTGCATTGACTTGTGCAATGCCTAACACATTCCTGAACACAAAAGTGATACTCAATCCTTAATTTTACTCAAAGTCTCAATGCATAACTCAATGTGGGAAAACAGTAAAATAGCCGTGGGGAACTGGGTACTGCTTCTGTGCCGATCCCAAGTTGGAATTTTGGGTTGACTCTGGGGCCTGAGAACGGTGAATAAAAAAAATCCTCTGTTTTTGATTTCAATATTGTATTATACACCCAATAATAAATTAATTATTCTCATAGCCCAACCTGTAAATAGATGGTTGCTTTTGCACTCCTCTGGACTTTGCACGTTGCGTCTTCTACAGTTTGCAGTTTACAGGTTTCTAAAAGTAGCGGACACTCTGTAAGTCGGAGCGACAATCTCGTAAGTGGACAGCTCTACTTACGGATGCCCTTGAAAAAACCCAGTTTGACTCTAGCTCAATACAACTCTCTAGTAATTTACACATCCCCGTAGCAGCAGCTCCAGTGCCAGTTGCAGACACTACTGTACCAGGCAAGAAGAGTGCGAAATGACGTCTGTTATCTCAGGCTATAATTCTCAAATACATGTTATCTATTAAATATTACAAAATAATGTTAGACAAAATACGTGGGTAAAACAACATTTTTAATTTCTAGCTTTACCTAGTTTATTACTTCCACACGGTACTTACACACGTACGTACATAATGTCAGCATGGTAAATATACCTTCTTTACAGTGACCCAAGATGTGCCGTGAGCGACGCACTTAACTGTTCATCAACACTAATTATATATAATATAAATTTGTAGACAATGTTCAATCATCCCTATAGCACAAAAATATTTTAAAAAGAAATGTCCCATTAATAATTTTAAGATGGAAAGTCAGCCAACCTACATTGTTACGTCCTGGCCAGGCTCATTTATCAGTCTCCTTTGCAGCCGTTATTTTGGTTGTTAGATATGCCTCTATGCGGGAGAAGCGTTTGCGTTGTATGACCCACAAATAAGGGCTGAGTGAAGAGAGACTATCTCATTGCTTTCCGAAAAACCAAAAGCCTGGGATGCAGGACTCAATAGAAAGCAAAAGTTACAGTTCTGCTTAGAACTGCTTGCAGTACCCCATACCAAACCCTTAACCTGTGATCCTCGAGACTTGAGATTATTTAGAGAGGAGAAAAACAGAACAACAAGCAGTCTAAGTTTATGGCTACATGTATAGCATTGCCATTTTGACTTGTAAACAAGCTTGTGACTATTTTTTGACCCCTGCTTTGATTCACAACCATGTGATAGGCTCTGGATCTATTTGACTTGAAAGTTCTTACATTGCAGCTAGCCTTTAATGCTGGATCTTGAAGAAACATTACTGGCGTGTCCAATAAATCATGAAATGCAAGAACAGTTCAATAAGATTTCCTATAAACCATATTAAGGTTAATAATACTTGATAATACTAACGTTCAGTATAATGTATAATGAACATTAATTTTGATGCTGCCTGCCTAAGTTGGTTAACATGCAAGCCATTGGTTACTAGATACTGTACATGTAACTTGTTTGTAAGATAACCAATTTGATTTCTAAATGTCCATCCAGCAGATAAAAAAGCCTGAAGCATGCTTTGAAAGCGAACAAGAGCACTTGAGAAGTTGTGTCTTTTGTCCATGTTTCCTTGCATGTTTTATATCCTCACCCCATACCAAAGTCAGAAGCAAAGCATGAATGAGGTTTTTTTAATAATTATTTTTATTTCCATTGTTATTATTGAAATCGTGAGAATGCGTGGCTCATGTCTCGTTAAATGTGCGACAGAAATGAAATAAATGTAACACAAGTTTTTACGTTGCCAATCACATCTTAGTGTTACTCTCTATCTTTGCGCTAAAATACAATGCAACAAACATTGTACATGTATCAGTTTACGATTCTCAAGCCTTCAAGTGGAAAATTGGCCACCGAGGTAGGCGAACGGGTTCTCGCCTACTATGAAAAAACGTTCCAGTTATTGGGAGTTGCTCGTTTTCAAAAGGTAAAATTAGTAAGAAAATGACCATGATGGGAAAACAACAATTTACTTTTGAGTTTAGCAAGGAGGTTCGAGTTATTGAGGGTTCAAGTACATCAGAGTCAACTGTACAGTACTGTTTGTATGTTGGTGGTTGCTGCATGCATTATCAGTGCGGTTTTTCACCTTTTGGGTTGAAGTACTCCCGGCAATTACTGTATTGATGTAGTCCTTTTTGCTTTGCATCTTGGCAGTTTTCCTCCTTTTAAACGACTCCCAGGAACATTTGCCTAAGAAGTCTTCATTCCTGTTTACACTTCGTTTAATGTCACTTAAGAAGTTCATTGATACTGACGGTAATTTTGCGCTCCATCAGATTGTGATTTTGATGGCTTCTTCTCCTTATTATGAATTGTTTTATGTTTCTTTAGGTTTCCGGCGCAGTCTAAACCACTTGTCACACTCGTCACAATGAAAAGGCTTCTCTCCTGTGTGTGTTTCGTAGATGCGTTCCTTAAGATGTCTCCTACGGAGGAAACGCTTGTCACAGTGGTTACAAGCTGAACGGTTTCTCTCCTGTGTGTATCTTCCTATGTGTTATGTAGACAACCCGCTTGCCTAAAAGCCTTTCCCACAGATGCTGTCATTTATAATTCCCTTTCTCCATTGTGTGGTATTGTTTGGTGAAATATACACATTACTTCGATGGACTGAAACCACTTGCCCACATGTTTTGCATTCAAAAGGCTTCTCTCCTAGTGTGAGACACTGATTCATGATTCACGTAGATGTCCTCTATAGTTTAAACGTACTTGTCCACACTGGTCACATTTTGAAACGGCATGATCTCGCAGTGTGTTTCCTCTCATGTAGAAGCAGATTTCCTGTCTGCGTAAAACTCATCTCGCAGAACTTGCCATTTAAATGCTTCACATCTAGATGTGTTTTTTTCATGTTTTTTAAATTCCCTATGCGACCAAAAGATTTGCAGCAGGTCTTGCACTTGAAAGGCTTTTCGCCTGAGTGTGTTCTTTTATGTTCTTGGAGAGTTCCTTAATGGCGAAAACACTTGTCACACTGGCTGCAGCTGAAAGGTTTCTCTCCTGTGTGTATTATCTTATGTCGACGTAGATTTCCTGCTTTGCCAAAGCGCCTGCACACAGACAGCATTCAAAAGGCTTTTCTCCTGGGTATAATCTTTCATGATTTTTCAAATCAAATTCATGTGTAAAACTTTTGCCACAGTGCTTGCATGTAAAAGCTGGCCTCTCGCCAGAATCAATCGTTTGTTGTTCCACCAGATGGCCAGTTTGATTGAAACTATACGTGCCAGGCTTTGTGTAGGTCTCTGTCATCAGCCAAGTATACAATTTGTACATTGTACACAATGGTCTCCTTAGGCCTTCATTAAAACAAGGAAAAAACCATGTTGTACAGATGTTAAAGGAGTGTTTCACAGTTCGGTTGCATAATCAGGGTTATCAGTCTTATCCGTTTAAAAATCCCACTCATATGTACTACTTCTCGATACTTCAGTAATCAAATACTAGAATTAGTCCAAGAAAAACGATGAATGACGAAAAATTCGCAAAAAAATTCTGTCGAAATTGAATACCAGAATAAAGTGTTGGCCAGAATGATTTATTCTGGTAATTTATTCCGATATTCAAATCTCGACATTCTCGGTGTTATCCGTTGAATTTTTTGCGAATTCTTGGCCCATTCATCGTTTTTCTTCGACTAATTTATTATAGTATGTAACTACTGATTAAGTATCGAGAAGTACATGTGAGTGGGTTTTTTTTAAACGGATAAAGTTGATAAGCCGGCACATGCGCCGAACCATGAAACACTCCCTTTTACTGCGCCTTTCAATAACACACAAACTCTGAACTAGTTCAATCCCAACTTACAATTGTGATTTTCACTGCCGTCAATCATTATTATGACGATAATCAATGGACCCGTGAAAAAAAGAAACAAACAAAATGGAGCGAAATCTTACCAATCACAATCCACAGACATGAACTTTTGAATGGATTACTAAATGTTGACAGAAGCAAAAAATGAAACCGTTTTGATTGAGCGGAGGTTCCGAGAGTTCGCATGTTATTGAAAAGCACAGTAATTAAAAACCTACTACTTGGGATATAAGTAGGGCAAACTATGATCGGGATCAAGGTTTTTGTTACTCGTGGAGGGGGAGTTCCCACTTCCCATACATACATACATACATACATACACTTATTGAGACTCCTTATATAGGGCTATTCTGTCACAATGTTAAAAAATAAACTAAATAAATAAATTATTTAACTATTTAATAGTAATTTAAAATTAGAATAATAACTGATCAATATGTGATAATTAATCTAAAAATAAAATTAAAAAATAAATTACTGAGCAAATGATCACTGCTTATATAATTGCTAATCCTCTGTTTAAATGTCTTTTATATTGTTAATTGTTTTTTTAGAATGTCTTTATATGTTTACTTGTTTGATGTCCTACATTTTACTCCCGGCCCGGGGAGAACTACCACTATAAAAGTGAATTTGAAAAGAGAACCTCTAGAAGGTAACAAAATCTTGTTTGTTGGGTGTGGCTCAAATTCATTTTCACCCCCTAAGAGGTACCAATTCTAAGACAAAACTAGTAGGAATAATGGCAGTCATTTTAGATTTTAACACCATAAGCGGTACCACACTACAAATTTTAACCCCTAAAAGGTACGATGATCACCCCATCTCCCACCACCCTAGGACTCCCAGTTCTGCGCTTTCTTAGTGGCTTACACTTCTTTTTTCCTATTTGTATTTTCTCCTGCATCCCCCCTGTCTTCCTACTTACTAGTAACCAAAATTAGCGCACGCCTAGCTGGGTGATCATTGTGTTCCAGAAAATATCCATACCCCTGCCATGCAAGGAAATATTTTGGTTGAACCCCACCCTTCTGGAAATTCCATGTACCTTTTGAGATCCCCCTCCCTTCGGGCATTAGGGCAATCACTGATTGTTATGGATAGATATCAAATGTATCAATATTGAATTCCGATATTGTATGTAAATTATGTAAGCTTTTTAATATACATGTTTTGGCAATATTCTATTGATATTTTCCTTTTTCTAACGAGTGACTACGTCTACAAATATTCACAGAACCCGATGAATAATACACATGATTGTGACTACAAGAATATAAGCGTACACTTGAAGTTGAAATATTCCAATAATCCAACATGTCAACAACAGATCGAGTACGATCTAGGAGTAGTGAAGCTGAGTGAAGTCACTTTAATTTTATAATAGCACCTTTTAGAACTTTTTAACACCTTTCGTGTTGTCTAAGATCAAGAGTATGTTTAAGGGGTTGGAAATTCCCTTTGTAAAGCTAAACACTCAAACATAGTTATAATAGTCAATAGATATTTTTTTGTTCAAAACAAACAAACAACAGTGCATGTGCGCAGCCGTATTTTAGGGAGCATTCGCAAAAACTTCTTGGGGGGGGGGGGGGGACTGATGAGGAACTAGTCTACAAGTAAAAAAAACATTTAGCACACCCTCTTGTCCAATGGCAAAATTTTCAAGACCCCTCCATACATCTCTGGAATTTTAGGTAACCCCCTCCCCCCCCCCCCCCCCCCCCCCCCCCCCCCCCCCCCCCTCCCCCAATCTCTTTCTTGCAAAAAATTTCATCGCAAATAAAGTTGCAAAATAAATCTGCCCTATTGAAGTTACCTCGCCTTTTTAGCAGATCAATAAAAGAGCAAATTCTTTCTCCATATTTCTTCTTTTGTTAATTTTTTATGACTAGGCCCCCCTCCCGTCTTAAAAACTGGTCCTGGATCGGCCACTGCATGGGTCAACACAGTGATCTTTGTAATGTTAATCATTAATTTTGATATTAATTAATATCAACATTATTCGAACAATCAAGGGTTCACTGTTGGCAAGTTGTCTGTGCTTATTTTGATTTTCAAGTACCCCCTTGACAAGAGTTTTATTTTTCAGATCCCCCCTTTTCACACCTCAAAATTTTCAGACACCCCCCGTTTTCTCATCAGTCCCCCCCCAACAAGTTTTGTGAATGCTCCCTAAAATATTTGAATTTTTTGTATAAATTATAAAATCGCAAACACCTCATAGAGTCTGATATAACCGTGGCTTATTTAATCAAAAAAAGAAAGAAATAGGAACAATTGAATGTTCATAAGCAGCGATTTCTGAGCTTCAAACTTACCTCAGCTCTGTCAGGAGTTTATAGGTTGTTTGCAATCTCCATAATTTCAGTGTTTTGCCGCTGCAGCCATTATCCTTGTATTCGAATATCACAAAATGAGGGCAAAGATGCTTCCACAAGGCAACGTATGCCAAAGATGGCTTCTTCGTCGACGGTTTAGCATCAAAATAGTTTATAATTCCATCAAAACCCCAAGCTTCTGTCGCCATGTTGAAATCTTTCTCGTTCCCAGTTCTCTCCATTTAACGTCACGGTAAACGGAAACGTCACGTAAAACGCGGGAAATGGGAAATTTTTACGCGGTCACGTTCGCACAACACACGCGTACACGGCAAATTATTCACATTTTTTCACTTTATACAATACACTTTATAGAGGGTCTAGACTTTCTCAAAGTCCGTTTAATTGGCCAAAATTTTAACTGTTAGCTGAAAATGAGATCTTTCAAAGTTACAGTGCGACGCCCGACAAAATTCTGTGCAAATTTAATAGCGAATTTTTAAGCCTTTGAGCCCTTATTTTCTTTGAAATCGCGAAAATAAAGCCTCGCGAAATTATGAGAATATACGTGCGTGACAGACGTTTCATGGGAGCGCGCGCGCTGTACTTCCCAGGGCGCTAAGATGGTACTTCCTTTTCGTGCCGCGCGCGACAAGTGATGTAGCTGACTGTACTACAAGAACCTTTTTTATAAGAACGTTGAGGCTGAGATTGACCAAAATTTTAAGACATGCTAACATAGCCAGGTGAGAATTAGCCTGCGTCGCAGACGGACTTGACCGCCGGTCAAGTCCGTCTGCGACGCAGGCTGGACTTAGCTAAGAACATGACTTGTTTCTTGCATCGAGCTCTAAATACAATATTCCAGTATCCTTTCAAAAATTAACAAAATGTAACATTTCAAATATCTCAGTGAATAAGCAGTTCATATCAGCTCAAAATACTTGAATGCACATTTTTTATAGTAACAACATGAGTTTCTATCACATAAAATGTTAATACCATTTTCATGGTCACGTTCGAATCTTTTTTGTGAAATCTATATATATATATATATATATATATATATATATATACCATCAGAGGTCTATAACTAGTTATAGACCTCTGATACCATGTAACCTAAGAACATGGGGTAAGAACGTTTTCAGGCTGAAATCGCCCCAAAATAAGACATTCGGTCTTGGTTCAGCCTCAGCTCGAAAATTAGACGTTCTTATAAAAATAAAAAAAAAGAAGAGTGTACATCACTTGTCATTTGAATAATGAACTCGAAATTACCGATCAAGTCTGGTTCTATTGTTTTAGGGATCATATTCGTGAGCTCGAGAATCACCGGCGCAGGGAAAAATAAACGTCTCTTCGTGCCTTTCCCAATCCTACACGCCTGCGCGACAGATCGTCAAAATACCGTTATTTCACTCGTATATAGGTGTTTTATTTTAGCTTTGTAACGGCGGAGAAAGAAAAATTACTACGCGTTGCGAGAAAAAAAAAAGATGTTGAAAGACCCTGAAACCAGGGCACAAGAAAAGATGGTGTTGGTCATTAACTTTCATGACATTTGGTGGCTCCTAAAGGAGCCGTTTGTTTTGGCGGGAAACCCACACAGTGAGTTTACTTGCTGCTGGTATACTTGGTCACAGCCTTGGTTCCTTCACTGACTGCGTGTTTGGCCAGTTCACCGGGCAGAAGCAGCCTGATGGCGGTCTGGATCTCGCGGAGCTGATGGTTGATTTCTTGTTGTAGTGGGCAAGGCGGGAAGCTTCGGTGGCGATGCGCTCGAAGATGTCGTTGACGAACGAGTTCATGATGCCCATGGCTTTGCTGGAGATACCAGTGTCAGGGTGAACTTGCTTCAACACCTTGTAGATGTAGATAGCATAGCTTTCCTTTCTCTTAGCCCTTCTCTTCTTCTTTCCGCCTTCAGCCACGGCCTTTGCCTTTCCGGCCTTTCTTTCCTGCTACTTTGGTGCCATGTCTGTAGATCAGAATGGATTTGAATGTCTTACAACTCGAGTTGTTTCGTATTTAACCCTAGGAAAAGATCGATTACCAAACGGATCGAAATACTCGATTTCTGATTGGTCAACTGACCCTTGAGATCATATTATTTTGCATGTGGTTTGTTTTACCACATGATGGCTTTGTTTTATCTTGTCAAATGGAAAGTTCTTATTGGTGCATTTCGATCCTACTACCTGAATAACGGCAAATAAAATTCTACTTTCCGCCTAAACTCTTTCAGTCTCGAAGAAACTTATCTTTGTAAGTGATATTTTCAATCATGTCTGGTCGCGGTAAAGGAAAGGCAAAGGGCACCAAGTCCAAGAGCCGCTCATCCCGAGCAGGGCTTCAGTTCCAGTTGGTCGTATCCATCGTCTTCTGCGCAAAGGCAACTAGGCGAGCGTGTTGGCGCCGGTGCTCCAGTGTACATGGCTGCTGTGCTCGAGTATTTGAGCGCTGAGATCCTCGAGTTGGCGGGCAATGCTGCTCGTGACAACAAGAAAAGCAGAATCATCCCCCGTCACCTTCAACTGGCTGTCCGTAATGACGAGGAGTTGAACAAACTGCTCGCCGGAGTCACCATCGCACAGGGAGGTGTTCTTCCCAACATCCAGGCTGTACTTCTGCCCAAGAAGACCGAGAAGAAGGCGAAAGCTTAAATCAGCTTTCCTTTACAAACAAAAACGGCTCCTTTAGGAGCCACCAAATATTATTAAAGTCTTGACCAACGATTTCTTAGAGATTAACTTCCTTGCACCCCGCTCAGGCTTACACCTTACACACAAAAGTATAGAAGAATTAGTTATTTTTAGATACAAAGTTTATGCCTAAATTTTATATGGCTTTCAAAAATTCCGTAGATTAGGATGTACAAAGCATCCAACGGGCATTCTTTGAAAAACAAACTAGTCGGTGCGGCATAAATTTAAATCGAGAAGCTACCTTTTTAGCTACCTTGAATTGCACGCGCGAATATTTAAAATTGAACGTCCGTTGTGGAAAATGCGCCAAAAACCCAGCAAAGCGTGAAAAGGTGTACAAAGTTGATTTTCGTCGCTTCCTATGGCCCGTTTTTAAAATGAGAAAGCCAATTCATGAATGCGCGCGAGTAAAATTCTAGCCTGCAGTACTGACAGGCGGTTTGGGCTTTTTTCTCGGCTAGGTCGCAACGCGTCATCGCGCGCGAAGAACGGTGTGAAATATAGGTTTACGCAACTTTGCCGCTCAAAGGCTTCCTTCCCATCAGCCGAATCAATTGACTTTACTAAAGTGGAGCTGCGCATTCTAAAGCTAATTGATTTAACATCGACTTCGAGCAGTCCCACTTTCCCCTAGTCCATCGAGCAAGAAGCGAAATAACCAGAGGAGGAAAAAAAAAAGCCGCGCGAAATCTGGGGGCGAGACGCGCGGGAAAGAAAAGTCACGGCGGTAGTCTTTCACGCTCGACGAGAGCAAAGTGCTCTTCAAAGTCTGCATTTATCAATGATCATGAGGAAACTTTATATTGGTCATGACTTTGAGAATTTGGTGGCTCCTAAAGGAGCCGTTTGTTTTTGATGGCAGACTGTGCAGTCTAACCGCCAAATCCGTACAGAGTACGGCCTTGTCGTTTCAGAGCGTACACCACATCCATGGCTGTCACAGTCTTTCTCTTGGCGTGCTCGGTGTATGTCACAGCATCACGGATCACGTTCTCAAGGAAAACTTTGAGAACACCACGAGTCTCCTCGTAGATCAGGCCAGAGATTCGCTTGACACCGCCACGGCGAGCAAGACGACGGATGGCTGGCTTGGTGATGCCTTGGATGTTGTCACGAAGGATCTTTCGGTGACGCTTGGCGCCTCCTTTTCCTAGACCTTTGCCTCCTTTACCGCGACCAGACATGTTGATTGCTACTTGTGTAACTGAGTTATAAGCGCTTAGCGGCGTTTTGTGGTTTTATAGGGCGAAGAATGACCTCTCAGAAAACACGATACTAATATTCCTATTGGTCGAATACACACAACAGAGCCAAGGGTCAAGTTGTTAAATATTACCATAAAGTCCGTCTCGGTTATATTCACCCGACACGTGCGAGCACATTGTGCAAAGGGAAACAAGTTCTTACAAAAGAAAGTTCCATAAAAGACCACATAAACTCAATAGGAAAAGTTTGTTAATCTTCCTGTAGTTGGATGAGATTTAATCAAAGCAGATTCTCTCTCAAAGTCTGAAAAAGTCGTCAAAGTTTCTTCGGATCGAAATACAGTCACAGAACCGTGAAATTATTTACAGATTTCATTCTAAGCCAATCATATCTCTTTGTTTTAAACCAATCAAAAACAAGCCCGCCAGGTATAAATCTATTTCTAAGATAATTCTGCCATAATCGGTTAACTTGTCGTTTTCGAAGATGGCGCGTACAAAGCAAACTGCACGTAAATCAACTGGTGGAAAAGCTCCACGCAAACAGCTCGCCACAAAGGCAGCTCGTAAGAGCGCTCCTGCCACCGGTGGAGTCAAGAAACCTCATCGTTACAGGCCTGGTACAGTCGCTCTTCGTGAGATCCGTCGTTACCAGAAATCCACCGAGCTGCTGATCCGCAAGCTGCCCTTCCAGCGTCTTGTGCGAGAAATCGCTCAGGATTTCAAGACCGATCTGCGTTTCCAGAGCTCCGCTGTGATGGCTCTTCAAGAAGCTAGCGAGGCTTACCTTGTTGGTCTGTTTGAAGACACCAACTTGTGCGCCATCCACGCCAAGCGCGTCACCATCATGCCCAAGGACATTCAGTTGGCCCGCCGAATCCGCGGAGAGCGAGCATAAGTGGATTACATCCCTTACAAAACAAACGGCTCCTTAGGAGCCACCACATCAATAAAAGCAATGACCAATATATCATCTGTATTTGAGAATATTTTTCACTCTAATCTAGTAAATATCAAACTCGTGGGAGGTTTGTTTGATCGATTAAATTCAAGGTATAATCTTTGTCTATAAATGATTCGAAGCTGTTATTTACATTTATCGACCTGTATTTCTTTGTTGAAATTGTACCAAAATATAAAGACGGTTTCTACAACGGTTTTGCTAGAACCATATTTTGGTTGTTGCGTGGTTTCCAATTTGGCGCGCGTCCTAACTGATTTGAATGAAACGTTCGCGGTAAAAGGCCTGGTTCACACTAGCGACAGAACGGCAAGTTCACGCCAACTAACTCTCTCTACTCCCCCCAAGAGAGCTTGCTCGCAGGCTATGTCGCGCGCGCCAATGTGAACAACATACAACGAACATAATGACTGAGTTACGACAAAAAGAAAAACCTGATATTTTTTATGTCGTTTTATATGTCCATGTTGTTATGTCGTGTGAACCAGGCCTAACTGATTGCATGTTTTTAAAATAATGAACTGCGCGCGCCGCGCGGTAAATAACTGAAATGTTCTCTTTACTCTTTCGGTTTCTGACCTCCACTATGAAAGAAAAAAAATATACATCGCTGACTTCATCTAGAATATGATTGTATCAACTGGCACATAAATACGTATGCGCGATCGATGTTAGCGCTATGCTATGTCCTGTGCGCAACAGCTATGAACGAAATCATTTATTAACCTGTTACCAGTTTTTTCCCTTAGTTTGTTCTGGAAGAAGCGAGCTTTATTTCCTCGATCAATTCTAGAACCACACACGTTTAATACCATTGAAAGATAAAAGCGCGTATATAAATATAAATAGGTCAGCAGTAGAAACGTTTGGTAGATAAATTTAATAGTTTGCGCGCGGCGAGTCGCTCATCTGCAACGAGATAAAATACAACGATTAATGTATCGTGTATCGCTTATCTCTGACAAAATTTAGTGTAAAATTGTCTGTTTCAGCTCTTTCTTGTCCCTTAATAATAGTTCACTTCCCTGTGATAAGTATTACGTTAACCATGAAAGCGCAAATCCTACAGTATTTTTGTCGTGGTTTACAAATGGCGGACTAAAGGAGTTTGTCCTTGTTGTTCTAATTTAAATGATGTTTAGTCATTGGAAATAAACCGAAGGTCTAATTTTATCAAATAAACATTAGGTTTAGTAGTTCTTCTTTCTTAGCATTTTCAATATTTTGGATTATAGCGACGTGAACAAAATATATTTAGCTGTAAAGACGAAATGTTCTAAAGGTTGTCACTGCTTTTGAAACTTTGAAACTTAATAAGTCATCCTTTGCCAGTCTTCATCCCAAAACGTTTTATAACTACAACTTACGAAAGACCAAAGCTACAAATTTTAAACCTTAGATTAAATAAATTTCATTATTATAACATTTTATTGGCCAAAAAGCCGAGTAAACTAGCACAGAATTTTCGACGCCATTAAAACCATGTTTCCTCGGTGGTCCGCATTGAGCGCATATACTTTTCATGCACATTTCAAATGAGCATTTTGAGTCTTACTTCCAAAGTGATAGCAAGGTTCTAAAACGTTCCAACATGTCCGAAGCAGCAAAATCCCCAGCTAAAAAGAAGCCGGCAGCGCCTAAAAAGCCAGCCGCTCATCCACCTTATATAGAGATGATCGTGGCTGCAATTACAGCATTGAAAGAGCGCAACGGTTCTTCCCGCCAAGCCATCGAGAAATACATCAAAGCCAACTACAAGGTTGGCGAGGTCGGCTCACACTTGAAGACGGCTTTGAAGAGAGGCGCCGCCAACGGAAAACTTGTACACACCAAGGGAGTTGGCGCTTCAGGTTCCTTCAAGGTTCCCAAGGCGGAGAAGAAACCGGCGAAGAAGCCCGTTGCAAAGAAGAAGCCAGCCGCCAAACCAAAGAAGCCCGCCGCCAAGAAGGCAGCGAAGAAACCAGCGGCAAAGAAGGCTGCAAAGAAACCCGCGGCTAAAAGCCAGCAGTAAAGAAACCAGCGGCTAAAAAACCAGCGGCGAAGAAACCCGCTGCTAAAGCTAAGAAACCAGCAGCAAAGAAGCCCGCAGCTAAAAAGCCCGCCAAGAAGGCAGCGAAGAAAACTCCAGCGAAAAAGCCCGCCAAGAAGCCGGCCAAGAAGTGAAGCGTGGCGATTCTTCACTAAACAAAACGGCTCTTTTAGGAGCCACCACATATAATAAAAGAGCAATAACCAACATAGTGTACGTCCCAAAATAATCCAATTTCTGCTTCTAAATCCCCGCGAATGTAAAACTTCTGTGGCTCGCGAAGTGTTGTAACAGAATAAATTTAATTTATGGCCTCGCGCGCGCGCAAGCTACGAAAAGATTTGGACTGTTTTGCGTAGTAGAAATTCTAATAACACCGGTATATCCTAGGCAAATAAAACATCGACATAAGGTGCTTTTTGCGTGACCTTGCCGTTAGTGTGAACCAGGCCTACAGCGCACGCTTCACTCAATAAGTTAGGTCGCGCGCCAAATTGTAGCCTGCGCGCTTAGCAGGCGCACGCAAGTTGGAGGGGCGCGCGCGAGGTGAAAAATTACGTGCACACAATTGATACCACATCCTCTGAGCACTGTCAGGATAAAATAAAGGCGCTTTTTGGCGCTAGAAATTTTGGGGCTTATTTCGGGAGTGTGGGGGGGGGGGGGGGGTGTATTATTATTATCGGAATTATAAGAGGGAATGCAAGAGGGAAATGCGCGCGTGATCCTCCCACACTTCTTTCCGTGTCTCGACGTCTTGATTTGGACTTTTCGTTTTTTTAGCGGCCTGTAAAAACTTTGTCTTGGTGTAGACTATTTAGTAGTGACAGAAGTTGATAGAGTATAATGCATTATAGACTGTTCACGGTCTCGCTATTTTATCGACGCTAAACAAGCGAACGCGGAGAGCAATTATTTGCGTGAATTCGTGCGTGCGGCCTCGCGTGGCGCCGCGCAAAAGCGATTGCCCATCACCGTTCGCAAAGCTGTGTTTCACGCAAATAGTCCCGCAAAAATTTAAGGCGCGCGCGCGCCAGCTACAATCGATTTGTGCGTGCTGCAGATGCATTTACGATGAAAAGTATTCTTTTTCGAATACAGATTGATATATTGGTCATTGCTTTTAATGATGTGGTGGCTCCTAAAGGAGCCGTTTGTTTTGTAAGGGATGTAATCCACTTATGCTCGCTCTCCGCGGATTCGGCGGGCCAACTGAATGTCCTTGGGCATGATGGTGACGCGCTTGGCGTGGATGGCGCACAAGTTGGTGTCTTCAAAACAGACCAACAAGGTAAGCCTCGCTAGCTTCTTGAAGAGCCATCACAGCGGAGCTCCTGGAAAACGCAGATCGGTCTTGAAATCCTGAGCGATTTCTCGCACAAGACGCTGGAAGGGCAGCTTGCGGATCAGCAGCTCGGTGGATTTCTGGTAACGACGGATCTCACGAAGAGCGACTGTACCAGGCCTGTAACGATGAGGTTTCTTGACTCCACCGGTGGCAGGAGCGCTCTTACGAGCTGCCTTTGTGGCGAGCTGTTTGCGTGGAGCTTTTCCACCAGTTGATTTACGTGCAGTTTGCTTTGTACGCGCCATCTTCGAAAACGACAAGTTAACCGATTATGGCAAAATTATCTTAGAAAATATATTTATACCTGGCGGGCTTGTTTCTGATTGGTTTAAAACTAAGAGATATGATTGGCTTAGAATGAAATCTGTAAATAATTTCACGGTTCTGTGACGGTATTTCGATCCGAAGAAAGTTTGACAACTTTTTCAGACATTGAGAGAGAATCTGCTCTGATTAAATCACATCCAACTACAGAAAGATTAACAAAATTTGTCTCATTTGAGTTTATATGGTCTAATATGGAACTTTCTTATTGGTACGAACTTGTTTCCCTTTGCACAGTGTGCTCGCACATGTAGGGTGAATATAAAAGACGGACTTATGGTAATATTTAACAGCTAATAACTTGACCCTTGGCTCTGTTGTGTGTATTCGACCAATAGGAATATTAGTATCGTGTTTTCTGAGAGGTCATTCTTTGCCATATAAAAGTGACAAAACGCCGCTAAATCACTTACAACTCAGTTACACAAGTAGCAACCAACATGTCTGGTCGCGGTAAAGGAGGCAAAGGTCTAGGAAAAGGAGGCGCCAAGCGTCACCGAAAGATCCTTCGGGACAACATCCAAGGCATCACCAAGCCAGCCATCCGTCGTCTTGCTCGCCGTGGCGGTGTCAAGCGAATCTCTGGCCTGATCTACGAGGAGTCTCGTGGTGTTCTCAAAGTTTTCCTTGAGAACGTGATCCGTGATGCTGTGACATACACCGAGCACGCCAAGAGAAAGACTGTGACAGCCATGGATGTGGTGTACGCTCTGAAACGACAAGGCCGTACTCTGTACGGATTTGGCGGTTAGACGTAGTCTGCCATCACAAACAAACGGCTCCTTTAGGAGCCACCAAATATCTCAAAAGTCTTGACCAATATAAAGAGCGTATAAAGTTTCCTTATGATCTCTGTCCTCTGATAAATGCAAACTTTGAATGCACCTCTTTGCTCTTTATAGTTCGTCGAGCGAGAAAACACTACAGTGACTTCTTTTCCTTCCCGCGCGTCACCAGTTTTCGCGCGGCTTTTTTTTTTCCTTCTCTGGTTATTTCGCTTCTTGCTCGACTGGACTAAGGGAAAGTGGGACTGCTTGAAGTCTATGATAAATCAGTCGGCTTTAGAATGCGCAGCTCCACATTAGTAAAGCCAAATGATGAGCGACAAAGTCACGTAAAACCATATTTCACACCGTTTTCTTTCGTCGCGCTTGCCGCAAAAAAAAATCCCAAACCGCCTGTCAGTACTGCAGGCTAGAATTTTCCTCGCGGGCATTCGTGAATTGGCGTTTCTCATTTTAAAAACGGGCCATGGGAAGCGACGAAAATCAATTTTGAAAACCTTTTCACGCTTTGGCGGGTTTTTAGCGCATTTTCCACAACGGACGTTCAATTTTAAATATTCGCGCGCGCAATTCAAAGGTAGCTTCTCGGTTTGCATTTATGCCGCACCGACTACAGTTTGTTTTTCAAAAGAATGCCCGTCTTCAAATTTGGATGATTGCACATCCTAATCTACGGAATTTTTGAAAGCCATCTATCTAAAAATAAATAAAGCTTCTAATTCTTCTATACTTTTTGTGTGTAAGGTGTAAGCGGGGTGCAAGAAATTCAATCTCTAAGAAATCGTTGTTCAAGACTTTAATAATATTTGGTGGCTCCTAAAGGAGCCGTTTTTGTTTGTAAAGGAAAAGCTGATTTAAGCTTTCGCTTTCTTCTCGGTCTTCTTGGGCAGAAGTACAGCCTGGATGTTGGGAAGAACACCTCCCTGTGCGATGGTGACACCGGCGAGCAGTTTGTTCAACTCCTCGTCATTACGGACAGCCAGTTGAAGGTGACGGGGGATGATTCTGCTTTTCTTGTTGTCACGAGCAGCATTGCCCGCCAACTCGAGGATCTCAGCGCTCAAATACTCGAGCACAGCAGCCATGTACACTGGAGCACCGGCGCCAACACGCTCACCATAGTTGCCTTTGCGAAGAAGACGATGGATACGACCAACTGGGAACTGAAGCCCTGCTCGGGATGAGCGGGTCTTGGACTTGGTGCCCTTTGCCTTTCCTTTACCGCGACCAGACATAATTGATACTGTATTTCCAAATCGTAGGAGTGGAAGATTGCGGAAAATTTTACGGACTGCAATATTTATAGTTAGTTATTATGCAAGAAAGATCGAAACGCACCAATCAAAACTTTGTTAACTGATTGAATTTCAATGAGCGTTTGTTTCTGGTTTGAATAAAGAAATGACAAGTAAAGAACATTGACCTCCTGGGTCAGTTTGGCACATTAACCAATCAGAAATCGAGAATTTCGATCCTTATGGTAATCGATCTTTTCCTTATTCTGGTATAAATACGAAACAGCTCGGGTTGTAAGACATTCAAATCCATTTTGATCTACAGACATGCCACCCAAAGTAGCAGGAAAGAAAGGCGAGAAGAAAGCCGGAAAGGCAAAGGCCGTGGTTGAAGGCGGAAAGAAGAAGAGAAGGGCTAAGAGAAAGGAAAGTTATGCTATCTACATCTACAAGGTGTTGAAGCAAGTTCACCCTGACACTGGTATCTCCAGCAAAGCCATGGGCATCATGAACTCGTTCGTCAACGACATCTTCGAGCGCATCGCCACCGAAGCTTCCCGCCTAGCCCACTACAACAAGAAATCAACCATCAGCTCCCGCGAGATCCAGACCGCCATCAGGCTGCTTCTGCCCGGTGAACTGGCCAAACACGCCGTCAGTGAAGGAACGAAGGCTGTGACCAAGTATACCAGCAGCAAGTAAACTCACTGTGTGGGTTTCTCGCCAAAACAAACGGCTCCTTTAGGAGCCACCAAATGTCGTGAAAGTCAATGACCAACACAACAACCTTAGTTTGCGCCTGATTTCAGCCGATTTTGTTTTACGTAACGCGCATTTTCTTCTCCGCTATTAGAAACCGGGCTGGAATTTTCAGCCCGGGCTGAATTAAAAGTCGAAAATATACGGCTTCTCGCCAAGCAGAGTACAATAGGTCAATGAACGTGTGGTTTCAGTTTTCAAGAAAGACAAGGCTTCGAAAATTTTGTGAAAAATATATAGTCTTTATTTTCGCGTTTTTTTTTTCAAATCGCGAAAATAAGTACGAATAAGTTGTAGAGCGCGATTCGAGAAAAAAGCGTTGTCTAAATTATACAAGAAAGATGTGTTGCGTGACGACCCAAATAACGGTATTTTATCGCTCTGTCGCGCGCGCGCCGGGTGCGTGAGTAGCCTGCGTGACCAGTCTGTTATCACGGGTCGAATGGTCTGTTGTTTGACAAACAACTCGCGCGCGAGAGTAGCGCGGAGAATTGAATTTTTCGCGCCTTTCCGTAATCTCCTTCGCGGGGCTCTCTCCTTCGCAGAGGCTTACAGCTCTCCGCATCTGCTCTCTACTTTTGGGCGGTAATCATGCCAGGCTAGCTAACCGTGGTGCTGAGCTGTGTTGTAGAGAACTGCAGTGTTTATTTTTTCTTTGTATTTAGTTGCGCGGAAATGTAAAGCCTGAGGGCGGAGGCCTTGGAGAGAGAAGGCTCAAGCCTGCGGGGCGGGCTACAGCGGTGAAAATCAGGCTCGGCGGGCGAAGGGAGTCGCTACATATTCCGCTACACATTTTCTTACGCGCGCGTGGGTCATAATATAGATTTGATATACCTTTCTCCGGAACCTGAACCAGCTTAATTATATAAATTTATTATAACACTGAAACGTGTTAATTTTGTTTTTCACTCTATCTAGTAATAGTATGTTGTATTTTCTACTTGTATTTTTTGTATTTTGAACGAAATAAAGATTGTTATTGTTGTTGTTATTGTTGTTAGCGGTATATCGAGCGTGACACGCGCAGAAGGAGGAGGCCAGGCGCCTGAGCCAACTTAGAAGAACTTGAAGTTTCATCAGTCTAAGAAACATAGGATGCTTCTTGTTCAGTAAAATACAAGACAAATAACTTTACAAAACGGTTAAGCCAATGTCAATCGAAAAATAAACTTTATTTAAACTTGCGTTTGATATGAAACAGTTCAGAGCTGTCTAAATAAGGAACTTTGTGGTCACCATTTCGTTGCTTTCACAATAAATTTATATCACGATTCTTTTCCTTCAAAATACACTTAACTTGACAAGTGGTGGCGTCCTGTTAGGCGAGTAAAGAACTTCTTTAAAATTCCTGCGAAATGAAAGAAAAGCCTATAGTGTCGTAGGAAACAACTTAGAGAAGTTCATGTTGTTCCTATTGCAAGAGTTTAAATAACGAGAAAGATGAAAGAAACCATTTGGATAGTTTGCAAAATGACCCCAGCACCCATACAAGCCAAACTACCAAGACAAACATTTTAACATTATTTTTAGTATCGTTTTACTCCTTATATAAGCTATATAGGTATGTGCCGCCCCAAAGGGTATGGTTTTTGAGCCGTTTTGGTCTGAAATAGGGTATGTTTTGTACACTCTGGCCTGGAATTTGGTTTGGCTTTTAGACGAAACTGTTTTTTTTCCATTAACATCGGGAATGAAGCCCTTTTCAAATGTTTGCGCAAATGTAACCCATTCCGATCCTGGGTAGCTGAAGTCATGTATTAGACACGTGTACTAATTTTATAGGTCTGAAATAGGGTATCGAGTTTTGGGTCGTATCAAAAATCACATATTTTGGTCTGAAATAGGGTAAGGGTTTCAAGAAGCGGGCCGCACACCCCACCAAAAATTTTGGGGAGTACCCCCCCCCCCCCCCCCCCCGGCCGTTTTACTACACCACTTGTATACAGGCGCTGGCCGGAACACTATAGTGTGCGCGCGAGTTGTAGGGGCGCACGCTTGGAGGAAACGCGCCTTACGGCTTTCGTCTTTTTCTCGCCTCGCGTGTTTCCTCCCTCGCGTGCGCCCCGCTCCAACTCTGAGCGCGCGGTTTTCGTTGAGCCGAAATAATCTATGCTGGCGTGATTATTTTCGGAGTACTTAGGAGTGCTCGCGCTATATTGTTATTTTGTTTGACCTGATTAAATGAGAACGAGAGATGAAGGATGAGAGTTGAACGAGAGTCTTCCACTCTCAGCAGAGTGTGGGCCAAACAAGAGAAAACTCTCGACGACCAACTCTCAAGAAATGTTTTAGCAGGCTCCAATTAGAGAGTTTGCATGTACTCTTGTCGACTCTCATTTTCGTTTGGCCCGGGCTTAACGGCCCGGTGATAAACGACAATGCAGTCGACGATAGCTGAGAGATAGATCAAAGATAATTTTCTTGTTCAACTGAACGAGCTGAGAGCTACAACCTCGTTCCCCAGGGTCTCTCTTCCCCCGCCTCCAAGAGTGAGATTCTGGGATTGGGATACACGTGACCAGAACAGACCAGGGTCTCCTCTCTCTCGCTCTTGGGGCGGGGGAAGAGAGACCCTGGGAACGAGGTTGCGAGAGCTAGTGCGCGAGAGTTGAAAAGCAGAACTGAAGTGACAAGGAGCATTGCCACTCCCCCTGGCAAGGATCGATGTTGGTATCGGCAGGTCACTCTTCAGCATTGTGACAAGTTGTCCTAACAAGTTGCCATTTTTATTCTTGGGTGGAGAGACGTAGTTTAAGAGTAACGTGTCCTACCAAAAACACAACGCAACGACCAGTAGGCGGGGCAGCACACTAACCATGAGACACTGCGCCTCTTACGACAATGAACAACGTACCTAGCACTTTTCTACTTTGCTTTCTGACATGTACATTTTTCCGAACTAAAAAGCAGTCAAGGGAACCGAGTTACCAGTTACTGGGTGAAATCTAATATCGTACCCAGACCTCTTCACTCCCGTTGACTTACGTCTTAACTGCGCATGTTCAATATTTCAAGACAAAAATGGCGCGCGGATAATAAGAATCGGAGACTCGTTGAGTGTTTCAATGAAGACTTACAAAACTGACCGGCTTTTGTTCTCCCGACTGGAAACATATTAAAACAAATATTTATCGATACCTTTCTTTGGCCCGAACACAGGATGCGTCTGCAGGGAGTTGGCTCTTTTCCTGTCAACCTCATGCACTGTCCAAGGTGGAACATAAGCCGGTGTTACCCAAGTGCCACGCCCCGCGATTCCTCTGGCCGGTTTGCGTTTTAAAGCAACCTCTTTGTTTGTCAATATTCCGGAAGACACACCAACGACTTTACTTTCCGCGGCTTCAAAACATCTGGAATCTCGTCGCAAGCTACGGCGTCGTACGTGTTCATTAAACTCTCTAATGTCCTCCTCTTCCGAGTCAGACTCTAAACTCCAAAACTTATCTCGTTCCTTTAAATGTTTTTGACATTCTTCACAACGCGTGATTGTTTCGCTTTTAACCTTTTCTTGTTTGTGATCATCCACTCCACCTTTAGCACCAGATGTAGTCCCTGTAGTAAGTTTTCCACAACGCGTATCACGAGATCTTTGTAAACCCTTCTTGCTTTGCCAGATCGTATAATCCGCCGAATTGATTAGCCCTGAGCTAATCTTAGTACGTCTTCTGGCCGCTCGTAAGCGCGTTCTCCGCTCTTTAAGGAATCCTTGAAGACTATCAATCCTGTTTTGAAGCAGCCGGTCGGTTGATATTACAAGTCTCGTTGTCCCAGTAGAGTTTTCTTGCGGGTTGTTAATCTCGTTTCCTTCGTCCGAACCGGTTCGTATAGGAGCAGACGAACCCGGTAAATCAAATCTGACTTTGTACATGTACCGTGGAAGCATAGATCTCAGTGACAAGCTTGACTGGCCCAGGATTTCTTTCCTTTTAGCACTGATTCTGCTCCAAATCTCATCCTCATCTGCAGGTGTACACGGATGAAAAATGGAGGAATATCAACAACAACATGCAGCAAGAAAACGCATGCTTTTAGCGTACCCTGTACATTCCTAGTCGCATCATGCTACGGTAACAGGAGGTAAGCGCTTGTCTGATAAGCCAACTAGGCTTGTGGTAATTATAATTGATATTTGAACAGTCAGTCCTTGATACATCAAACACAAACAAACAAACAAACAAACAAACACATAAGCAAGCAAGCAAGCCAGCAAGCCAACCAACTAGCCAGCCAGTTAGTCAATCTGTCAGGCAGTCTGTCAGTCACTCTGTCAGTCAGTCAGTCAGTCAGTCAGTCAGTCAGTCAGTCAGTCAGTCAGTCAGTCAGTCAGTCAGTCAGTCAGTCAGTCAGTCAGTCAGTCAGTCAATCAATCAATCAGTCCTCCAGTGAGCCATCCAGTCAGTCAGTCAGTCAGTCAGTCAGTCAGTCAGTCAGTCAGTCAGTCAGTCAGTCAGTCAATCAATCAATCAGTCCTCCAGTGAGCCATCCAGTAAGTCAGTCAGTCAGTCAGTCAGTCAGTCAGTCAGTCAATCAATCAATCAGTCCTCCAGTGAGCCATCCAGTAAGTCAGTCAGTCAGTCAGTCAGTCAGTCAGTCAGTCAGTCAGTCAGTCAGTCAATCAATCAATCAGTCCTCCAGTGAGCCATCCAGTCAGTCAGTCAGTCAGTCAGTCAGTCAGTCAGTCAGTCAGTCAGTCAGTCAGTCAGTCAGTATGCACAGTACGTAAGTCAGGCAGGCAGTCAGGCAGTCAGACAGTCTGTCTGTCCGTCAGTCAGTCATGTAGTCAGACAGTCAGACAGGCCAGTCAGTCAGTCAGTATGCATGATTAGTCAGTCAGTACGTAAGTCAGTCAGTCAGTCATTCTAAGTAGGTAAATCAATTAATAAACGACAATATTTATAGAGAGAAAAGCTGATTTACGTGTCTTAACTAATTAAGCTGAGCTCGAGAAACTGCGGAATCGAAAATTGATAACACACAATCGCTAAACTATTAGTAATTTAGAACCTTTCCATAATATCAGTGATAAGATTAACAACTAACCTTCTTCCTGAAAATAATTTTTTGGATGTTTTATAGTTTCCTCCAGTTCGAACCTTTTCTCTACCACATCCATTCTTAGTTTAATCTCATTCACTTCACTAAACAATTCGTCTAACGCCATAGCTTTCACGTGGCTCCTCAGATCTTTCAAAACAGTTCCAATCTCTGTAACGTCTTTTCGTCTTAAAGGTTTAGTGATGTACGTTCTTGTCAGAATCTTGCGAACTTCTTCCAAAGCGTCCAAAATAATAAGTTTGTCTTCTTCATCGGCTCCATCGTGGAAGTTCTTGTACAGATCTAAAATTGATTCAAGTTTGTCCATTAGATGCTGTTCGTCTTTTCGTAGCATCGCTCTTGCCGCCATCTTTCTTTTTGAGTCTGTAGTATTTTGTTTCACCGTTTTCACATATTTTTCGCATCTCCTGGAAACAATTGTTTACGTCATTTCCCTCAATTCGAACAACATGCGCGCGCTCTGCAGACGATCGAGAGCGGAGACACCGCATTCTCTGGCAAACGAGAAAACGGCCAACTTGACTTGGGTTCTGTTTACGTTTCTCGAAATCCGTATAGGAAAAATGGAATAAAGTCTTACTTCGTTGTTGTCGTCTCACAATTCAACACTCATTCACATCGAAACATGACAGCAAAAGACTGAGACCCGCCAAATGCGAGAATTGTGCCATTAGCGGGAGAACAGTTGTGGTATCACTAGTCAGACTAGTGTTATCGCGGAAAAGGCGGGCAATCTGTATTAGTAACAACAAAGGATTGAAATCCAAATAGAAGATCGTCAGCTCATAAAATTTTCTTCCAATTTTTCGTCGATCAATTACAAACACCTTATCGTTTAGTTACTGCCGCCTATAATAATAGTCCTTAGACTGCGAGCAGTTGGTCTTTTTCCCTCAGATCCTTGCGCGAGCGGAAATGTAATTATAACTATATGCAACGTCGCTCGATCGTTGCATCTCGCGCCCAAGAAAGATTAACAAAAAGAATGGGAATCAGCTAATCTTCTTTTAAAAATTAAAGTTATCGTATAAAATATAGCAGTTCTCTTACTGGATAAAAATCCTTGAGAGAAAGTTATTATTATTCATTTTTATGTCAAACAGCAGCTGGTCTAACTGGAACACAGGTTTGAGGATATTGCTTTGGCTTATGTCAACACCATGGTGCTGATTTGTGTCTTGTATTTAGACAGAAATAAAAAGACAATAACGATATCTTTGATCCAAAATATGGAACTAGAAAGATCCTCTACAATAGCTGGGGAAGCTATGTTGTCAATCTTAAAAGTTATAGTAAGAATTATTCTGATTTCGATTTGGAGATTTATTTCAGAGTTCTTGTTTTAGAATTCTGTATATATTTAGTAATCATCTTGGTCTATTGAAAATCCACGAATCTGATTAGTTCGTTCATCGTTGACTATTTAACAATTAGACTGCGAGCTCGAGGTTCAGTGCATCGGCTGATAGTTGGCGAGGGGCGAAGCCTCGAGGTAATGCCTCTGTAAGTTTTAAGCCGAAGCCCTAAATACTCCTTTGGGACCCTAACAACGTTTATGACCTCTCTTCCTTATCCTCCCCGGACAGGACTCGCGTTGCTGGATTCTCGGACTGCAGCATGAAAAGTCTTGCAAAGCTGAACGACTTCTGTTTGTACGACCGACCAAAGCAGGTAAGTTGATGATCTACACCTAATTTCTCCTTACAATAACAATACACTGTCAAGCAGACGAGTGATGAGAATATAGAAAATTATCAACTAGGGGATACTGTCTTGATGTACAACCAAATTCTCCGAACTGATATGAAAGAATTATAAGGTAATCAGTTAGGAGAATAACTATTTTGAGCTTGGGAACGACAAGGTTAAACAACAAATTGATGAATAGACTGCAAAACAGTCTCTCTTTTCTCGAGATATTGTGCGCGACGCGCGAATAGAGAGGCGCGAAGCGCAGATCCTTCGGCCGCGTTCAGCCCGACACTCTCGCGCGAAAATACGGACTGTTTTGCAGTCTAATTGATGAACCTCTTTTTGACATAAAATCAATTAATTCTCCTGTCCTACCCCTCCCCTCCGTAAATACTCGAATTTCCAACATCCATTGCGTACCCGTTATGTGCCGAAGGAGGTATATGTGCAATATTTGGCGGGGAATGGGGGGGGGGGGGGGGGGGGGGTGGCATCTAACTAATGATATCCTCCCCAATAGAAATATCAGGACACATTGCAAAATCCTGTTTTTCACTGCAATGTCATAAAATAGAAATCGCTTACACCCCTCTCCCATGAGTGAGTTCATGTCATGTTTAGTTGAACTACAACCCTACCCAAGACAGAAGTGTTACAGGAAGGTTGTAAAATATACCCTTTTTATACAGTGAGTTTAGACTTTAATTCAGTTAAAGCCAGAAAGCAATACAATCCCATGAGGGTAAGGTTGCTAGAAGCTCAACATTGAAAGGAAGGGGGGAGGGGGGGTGAGGAGCAAAATTACTTACCTTCCCGACCCTTCTGTCTTGGGTTGTAGCACCAGAAAAGAACAAAAGGAAGTTTTAATAGCTTCAATTTCCGGTTCTCGCAGGAGAAGAGTTTTGAATCCTACAGCTCGTGGTTCTATTGACACTGGAATGCTCGCGCGCAAAACTGTCATTACTCACATTCCCAGGGGGGTACTCAGGTATAATAGTGACGGGGAGGCTCGAAGACCTTTTTGGGGTTAGAAATTTTGTTGTGACGTTTTTGCAGAGAAAAAGAGGATTTTTTGGGGTTACGTTCTAGGCCGTTGGACTTTTTTGGGTCTGGTTTTAGCCTAATAGGACTTTTTGGGGGTCTAACAAATATTTGGCCTCATTCTATGCCTCCCCGTCACTATTATACCTGAGTACCCCCCTGGGCTCCCATTACGTTCATGAAAAGCGGTCAAAGCTCGCCAGTTGACATCTTATCATGACAGATCGCAAAATGCAAAGCACATATGAGGACAGGTCGGTCACGCAATGTGATGCTTTGCGGTTTGTTTATAATACAAAGTGACCGGGGGCAATTTGACCACTGCCGCGTAACGTTCCCTTATCAGCCTGTGAACAAATAGTCTGTTACTCTTATGAAAACTTTAACTTGTTAAAACTCGATATAAAAATACTTAAAACACAGATCTTCATCACAGTAACTGCGTGATACAGTCAAATCAAAACGCAGCTTAATAGTTTTCGCTCGTTTCGAAACATTCATTATAGAGATAAAGGCTCGGTCAGTCACACCCAAAGAATAAGCCGACCATTGTTCTTGACAATATGAATCGACGGCACACAGAAATAGAAATAACTCAGGCATTTTAAAACGGCTTTTAAAGTAAAAGAAAATGATTTATCGAAGCTCTCTTTGAACACATTTTTATTCAAACTGTTCCTTTTCCCTGATCAAAGAATCCGCTATAAAAAGTACTGCCATCCCAGAGTACCTCACCGAAATTAATAAAAATACATAACACTACATCTGTATTCCAAAGTTACAAGTATAACATTTGTCAGTCAAAGAAAGATCGTTTAAAACTACAATTATGAAGATTTTTCAGTAAAGCAATACAAGTTGATAAGAAAGTTCAATCATATAATAAAATGGCATAGTTCATTGGCTACAATAGATCTGTTATTAAATGTTTCAGTTCTGTCCAAACGAATGGTCATAACGAGAATCTAAAGTCTGTACTCATTCAATTTTCTCTGGCCTTGACATTACCAGCTTGATGATCTCCTCGTAATTTATCACTCCCTTCTGGGCATCTTCCACCGGGGCAAGTATGTCGTTAGCTTCATCTTCCGTCAGTCTGCTGTCTCCGCGTAGGCACAGCATCCCTCTCAACGAGGCACCATCGATGGTCCCTGTACCATCACGGTCATAACATTTGAACCCCTCGATGAAATCCTCCCTGACCGGTTCGGGCTTACTGCGGAATTGCGTGTAGATTCCAAGCCATTCCTCAAACTCGACTCTCTTATCCTTGAAGTCGTCTCGGACTTGCTTCAGATCTGAGCCTTGAGGATTCAAGCCCATGGAACGCAGCAGATCTTCGATCTGATCTCCGTCTATTTTTCCATCACCAACGCGATCGAACAAGCAATAAGCATCTTTGAACTCCGACATGTCTTCATCGCTGATTTTCGACATTTTGTCCGCAGATTTCTTTTCTTTTCTCACGGAACTTGTGCAACAAAGCTGTTCGTTCAATGGGCTTGACTGGAATGGAACTGCGCGCTCCAGGCCTCGACAGTTTATCAACATTAGCTGACCCTAATTTGCGTAAATCACATTTAGTTTTGACGTTTACCGAGATGTTGTCATTTTAAAAAAACACAACTGTCCAATCAAAATCCCAAAACAATCAAGTTATTAGATTTGAACAATGAAAGGAATCCCCCACATCTAAACACTATTGCTATCTTGATAATAGAATTCACGCGGTGAAATGCTGTTATAAACCTGCCTGATACTTGATTCATAGAGTGTTGGACATTACTACAAATTATACTACTGCCGTTTCATGGAATACAACACGTAAGAAAAAAAATCGTATGCTTTCACTAGAAAATATATACCGTTTTGCAAAGTTGTCTGGGGTTCACATAGCGTGACGGGCCTTTCAGAGAATACTGTGTCGCTCGAAAACCTCTGTTTGGTCGGTTTCAATAAACGCGGGGAAAGTTCGTCAAAAGTCATTTAACTTACTGACGGCTGATAGGAAAATAGTGCAAATGCTAGAATAAACTTGATTAGCACTTCGTGATTGAGTCAAAACCAACGACATTCATTCCGATGTCTGAATATACAGTTTTGTGATAAGAGCGGGCCCCCGACTGTAATCGATATTTCAGGAATGTTTGCCCGGCCGTGCAACAAGTGCTTATATCTGGAGTCTATGTTGTTGAAATAAACAGCTTCTTAGTGATTGTTTGCGCATGGTTCGTAATAAGAACGTTAACAGCTGTTTTGATATCGCTTTCAAAATGAAAATTCAATAAGTTCGCGCACGTTTGGGACTAGTAGAATCAGTACTGTGCACGTGCAGTAGATTTCATAACACCGCATGGATAGCTAAATGGCTAAACATGGGCATTGACTTGAGGTCAAAAGCGATAACAATTGGTAACACAAAAGTAATGTTCAGCGACTTCCTTTAAAGGACCAATGTCACGTTAATTCACGATGTGCAAAATTATCTTCAAGATACAAAATAATTGTCCTCAAAGGTACGTAAAAAAAATACCAAACAAGTAATATTAAACCTAGACTGGGGAAGATTGAGACGGATTACGAGGTTATATAAATTAAACTTTACAAGAATTGCCATCCATGACGTAGCTCTTTAACTCATTAAAGGGCTATTGTACATAAGTAGCGCGAGAGGAAGGAAACGCGTGAGGCGAGAACAAGTGAAATTGCTCTTTCACTTTTTCTCGCCTCACGCGTCTCTTTACTCGTACGCCCCTCCAACTCGCGCTCTGTGTATTTTACTTCAGCGCCTGCTATAGAGGCTACTCTAAACATGTGTGAAGTTACAAAATATAGTTCAACCCCAAAAAAGCTTCTTTGTGTCTATTGACCCAATCTCTGATTCTTCAACGTCTTCAACATCGCGACTTGATGTCTAGAATGAAGATAGACTACGAGCAGTCCCTCTTTCCGTAGTTCATCGAGCGAGCCCGTGGGAGGGGACTCCCATACGAAAGTGACGGGGATGCTCGTCGTCCCTTTTAGGGTGTAAATTACGGATTTTGGTCCCCCTTAGGGCCTTCAGGACGGAACGGCGATATTTTCAGCCATCAAGGTATCTTTTAATTTAGGGTTGTAGGCGGAGAAATAATAAAAAACACCGTCATACTGTGTATAATGGTATCTTTTAGGGGTCAAAAAGGCTTGAGCCACGCCCAGATTGGTCCTTTTTAAGGGTGTAATTTGAAATTTCCGACGAGCATCCCCGTCACTTTCATATGGGCGAGCGAGAAGCAAAATAAAGTGAGAGGGAAATAACAGTTTTTCCGTCTCAATTTATTTCAGTTGCTTCTCGTTCGAGGGACTAAGGAAAAGAGGGACTGAAGACTAAGGATATAACAACAAGCTCGTTCACTGAGCCCAGGCTTTTCCCGCCATTTTGAAAAGGGTACAAACATATTACGAAGTATGAGCATCGGATGTCAAATAATTTCGGTAAAAAGTTGTTTCGGAAATATTCATAGTCTACAAAATGTTTTAAGATAATGCATGGCAAATGATGTTAGTGATGAAATTTAAAGGATGTAGATGTGCTGGGAGCGTGCAGTCAGCTATCCATTCACTGAAGCTTACTTTTTTCCCGCTTTCAGGAATTAAGACCAAGCTGCGGGGACGGACTCGTGGAGCAGGGAGAGGAATGCGATTGTGGAGCCGAAGAGGTGACAGCAATGTTTTCTTGTTTTTACATCTGAAATTTCTATCAATGACTTCTGATAACTTGAGCAAAACAGGAGCAAATTGTAATCAGATCTTCATGTAGATAAGGGTCAGTAAAGGACTAGTGTTCTCTAATATAATTTCAGTTAGTAAAAATTTAGCATATACTAATGCAAATGAGAATAAGTCTGATTGGCTGAGCTACTCGTATAGTATCAACCATTAGTGTGCAGACAATTGTTATGATTTTTATTAAAACAATTAGATTATTCGCTCTCAATTTCTATGATGTGATAGTTGATGAGGCCGCACATCATAGAAATATCGAGCTCGTAATCTAATTGTTAATTATTCAATGCATATGAAGGCATGAGGCAAATGGGCTCTAATTTCCTTGCCCAAGATACACCAACACCACCTAACTAATTGCCAAACCCGCAGGGGCTAAAAAACTAGATTATTCTTTGTTGTTTTTCTTTATTAGGATTGCATGCAAGCTTAAGCCCGGCTCACAGTGCAGTGTGTTGAATCATGGCTGCTGTCAGGAATGCGTGGTGGGTAGGACATCGCTGATGTAGAGAAGGGACAGGAACAGACAGTTAATATCCCATCTCAGTGATCTCCCTATCTGTTTAAATTCCGCTCAACGTTCGAGCAATAAGTGCAAAAATAAATTACTAAAAAACTACTCATAGCAAGGTAACATTTTGAATACTATTTGAAACATATCACTGTAATTCACTTATCCAAGTGACCCCGCAATTAAATTCTCAAGCATTCTCGAGAAAATTAATGTCAAACCTCGTAAAAAATTATAAAAACGCCCGCCATTTTGTTTTGAACTGACATGAAGCGTCTTTTTAATTAAAATATGTAATGACTTCTCTCGCGGGGTCAGCTTGGGAGCTAATTTATCGATAATTTCTTCTTAACTGTATTCAAAATGTTACCGTGCTATGAGTATTTTTTTGGTAACTTAATTTTTTGCACTTATTGCTCAAACGTTGAGCGGAATCCGTCTTAACTCTTTTTTATCCTTCCACCCAGCCCCTTAACCCGTTCTCTCCCCTCTGCAGAGTGGATTGTGGAATTAGTTTCTAAAACGAAGAACTGTTGTCCGATTTCCCTGCAGGGCAAGTTCAACTGACCACTAGCTTTAGAGCAAATCATGATTCTGATAGCCTGAGGTAACGTACGTCTCTCTTCGAGCGCTCGTTTTCATTTTACGCTATAGCAGATGACAAATAACGAACAAACTGGCAAAATCCTATCTTTACCAGCAATTGGCAAGCGACCACTGAAATTGGGGAGCAGAGATGGCGGAGCAGTAAGAGCGCTCGCCTCCCACCAATGCAACCTCGTTCCCAGGGTCTCTCATCGCTCCAGGGGGGCGGGAAGATGAGAGACCCTGGGAACGAGGTTGCCACCAATGCAGCTCGGGTTCGATGGAGTCATCATATGAGTGGGTTTGATCCTTGCTCCGAGGGTTTTTCTTCGAGAACTCCGGTTTTCCTCCCTGCACAAAAACCAACATTTCTAAATTTCCGTTTAATTATGTTTAATTATGGTTTCCTTATTAGTTAGTACCCCACGTGATGGCAACTGGGGCGCGTGGTCCGGCTGGACAAACTGCTCGCGGGCCTGTAGCGGTGGAACGCGTATTCGTTATCAATTTTGCGACAACCCGTCTTCACAGTATGGAGGAGAAAGACTTCTGAAAGAACCATGCAACGAGGAACCATGTCCTCTTGTCCTCGTAAGTATGACAAACCTCGGGGGTACCCCCTGGGGTACGAGTGTGCGGTGTGCAAAATTACTGAATTGTGATTGGTTTAGAGTGGTGCATTTTTCGTTAATTTTTGTTTGTGAGAGCAAAATTACTCCGAAGATTCCCGAAGATCGCCCGGGACGAAGATTTCCAAAGTTGATTCGAAGACTTCTGACGATTTCCGAAGATGATCCAAACCCTTCGAAGATTGTCGAAGATGACACGAAGATTTTCGAAAATCAACCGAGGTCCTCCAAAGATTTTCGAACGCGATCGGAAGGTCAGCAATTATGTTCGATAGTCTCCCAAAGATTACCCCATGTCTTTATCACTAATTTGCTCTTAATGTTATTATAAACAAGTAAAAATCTATGGTAAGGGTTTCGATAACCGGGCGACGCACCCCCACCAACTGAATTTCTAGTAGTACCCCTCCTCCTTGAAACTAATAGCCGGTCCAAACATTTTCCTTACTTCCATTCATACTAAATTTCCGGTTTCTCGAACTGATATGAACATTTTCGGATTTATCAATCTTGACTAAGTTTCCGCTAGTAAAACAATGCCCTTCAGTTGCACTTCATATCGCTACGGCTAATGTGAAACTAACAAAAAGCATTGATATATTTATTAGTTACGTTTCTCTCGCATTTTAATTAAAATTAGTTGCGCACCGTGTTATTTCCCTCCTCGCCGCGAGCAACAGTATCGTACCGCCGATAACGATGCCGTAAACAAAACATTAATTAGGTTTTAACAGTTTTAAACTTCTTAATAACTCGAACCTTCAAGGGAAATTGGAAAACGTTCTAGTTATCGGGAGTTCGAGTTATCGAGAGTAAAATTTAGTACGAAAATGGCCTGAAGGGAAAACGAATTCACTTCCGTTTAGCGAGAGGTTCGAGATATCGAGGGTTCGAGTTAGCGGGGGTCACATACATATGAAAAATCAATGTTTTTTCGATACTCCCAACAAAATTTAATTTTAACATCACATAATAGCCCTTTTCACGGTTAACTTATGATATTTGCATAACAATACAGTTGAACATAGAAGCGAGGCAATTTCGAGCACAAGCTACAAAACATCGCGTTTTTCTTGAGCTTCTTAAACCCTTTTAATATAAAAACAGTTTTAAAGTGTAGAAGAACTACAATTCTTTTAGTTTACGTAGTTTTTAGAAAAAATTGTAAAACGACTTTTCTCTATTAATAAAGAGTAGATTCGCATAAGCAACAGCGAGATCGTTTTACGATCTTTACGGCAAACTTTAAACAAAAGAGTCGTAGATTTAGTTCTTCTCCGTTTTAAAACTATTTTTATACTAACATAGTTCAAGGAACTCAAGAAAATCATAATGTTTTGCAGCTTGTGCCCGAAATTGCCTCGCTTCTATGTTTAACTGTATTGTTATGCAAATATCTCAGGTTAACCGTGAAAAGGGCTATTTACAGTGAAAATTTCCAGATTTGAATTAAAATGCCATTTAGTATAATTGCCGTAATTTAGGGGATTCGCTAAAAGCATATCATCGTTGGGTTTTCAATTAAGATAACGTCTTTTGTTTTAAACCGAAGGCTAAAGAACTTTCTCTGTGAGATATATATTGGTTCTGTGTCAATTCAAAGCACTAAATTTAAAAAAAAAAATTAAAAAGATAAAAAAAAACAGAGCGTAATTATTCAATCGTGTTTTTATCGTTATATACACTATAAGAAACCCTTTTTTATAAGAACGTTGAGGCTGAAATTTGCCAAAATTGTAAGAACATGCTAAGAACATAGCCAGGCTAAGAGTCAGTTAAGAACATTTTTATTTTTCAGCAAAACTAGAAAATAATCTGTCCTATATACTTAAAAAATCTGTATAATTACACTTTTAGCCTAATGTATGCTACTTTATTTGAATAACATGTACAACGAAGTTTTACTATTGATAGATATACTGTGTAATTATATTCAATATAATTCTATACATATATATTCAATGAATGTATGCCGGACTCAAACATACTCGGGAGACTGTGCCATATGGTCTTACTATAGAACATTTTAAGAACGTTTACAGGCTCATTAGTGGCCCAAAAACTAAAAAAACGTTGAGTTCCGGCTCAGCTTGACTCCAAATTTTGGCATTCTTATAAAACAAACAGAGTGTTCTAAGAACCTTATTAACAGCAACTTCATAATTGGAAAAGTTTCACTCTCAATCACGTGCAATTGGTATTTAAATTTTAATTAACTTTCAGAGACTTGCATGTAAGCTAAAAGCACTTTGACATTTAATTACGAATACGTTGCTTAGTTATAGTTTCGATGCTGTTTTCTTGCCCTTAATTTAAATATATAACAGTCCGAAACTACCTAAATGATAAAATGTTCCCCGTTTGACTTAAACGCCCTCCGCAGGGGTCAGGTATATCTCAATAACTGACTAGAACCTGCCAAGGTCTGCTAAAATATAATTTCTATAGACGATAGCCTGCGAACGCAGATGATTTTGACTGGATTTTCACAGGCTAAGCGGTAAACGCTCCTTCTATTTTCTATCTTGAGGAAAACTCTTTTCATCGCTATAACTAAAGCCTTCGACATAGACAGTACGATTTTTGCTTAATTAGTAAACGACTTTCGCATGCGATATGCCGGCTTACGATACTTCGTGGGTCCCTTTCTTGTCACACGCGCAACATTTTCGCGATAATAAAATCGTAAGCAAGTTGAATTGCAGGTCAGTCATTTTGACAAAACAATTCGTGCCATAGTCATGTCGTATCAGAGCAGGCTGCAATTGCACCCAACAGTTGTTGGCAAAACTCACACCAGTCTAAATCGGTCCAAAACTATGAAAGGATCTAACAATAAACTGACTGCTGAGTTTGAGTTCAAGTTCAATAAATCTCTAGGTTTCTCAGTGAGTTGTGTGGGTGGTGCAAAAATAAACTCAGCACTACATTTCTGTAATTGCTTATCAGTGCCAAACGTCATAACACTAGACATACAATAGCAGAATTTCCTCCTTCTTACATGCAAAGACCCAACGTTTTCTTTTCTTTCCACTCATGTTTTCATATTCACTAGACGTAGCAGTTTCTAGAGTAGACAGATTGTTTCCTCGTGTAAAATCTATTAGTGTGTTGACATAACGGGTTACTGTTTTGCAACATAAAACAAGACGTTTTACGATTGATATATGAATATGTTATCGTAAACCAATATTTTCGATGGTCCATAAACGTTAGACAGCTTGTAGATAGAAATAAAACAAAGTCAGCTGCATGGACCAGTTAATTCCGATCGGCTCGCGTGTCCCTTCTGTTTTCATGCTTTCGTGATATCAATACCCTCGTTATAAGCGCTAAATTTGCAAACTTTACTTTCAACAATTCTGCTCTCATTTATACCGCGCATCTTTCTAATAGTGTTGTACGCTGCAAGCCGTATTTCCTGCATTCTGAACCAATACAGAAGAGGGTTTAGCGACGAATTCAAATACACAACGGTTGCTCCCCATTCGTAAGCCAATTTAACAGCCGAGCTGTAGCCTGACACAAGGCGAATCGCCATCGCTGTTAAAAACGGTGTGTAACAAACGAGAAACATCACCAAGATGTATACCATGGTGATAACGGATTTCTTGTATTTTCGCATATTAACGCTGTTCCAGGCTGAGAGAGTTTGCGCTTGTATTTGGTGCTGATGGCGTCGAAGAACTCCAAATACTTTGACGTACGCGACAAAAGTCGTTGTTAGACTCACTGAGAGCACAGGCAGAGGGACAAGTGTCCAGTATCGATCTGAGTTGGCCACAAAAAGGAAAACGCCAGCAGTTACGCAAAAGAACCAAAACGCAAACACAACTTTATAAACGCGCGCCACTGTGACGATTTCTTTGTAACGAAGATGCAAATACAACGCGAGCACTTTGTCAACCGCTATGGCTGCTATTGTCATGACAGACACTCCTGCACACACAAACCCAGCTATCCAATGAATCAGCCTACCAATACAGGCAGTTTTGGAACTGTCGTTAAACTCGGCGATTTTATAAGCGACGAGCATAGGCTGGGCTACGAGACCGATAACCAGATCGGAACAAGCCAGGCAGCATATGAGAATGTTCGACGGAGAGTGTAGAAGCGGGGTCTTCCAGATTACGAAGATGACTAACATGTTCCACAAAGTCGCCACTAAGGAAAATACAGAGTTCACAGCACAGCAAATGATTTCTGAGATGAAGACACTTCCTTCGTGTGAAAGTTCCATGCTTGTTAAGAAAAAACACTTTGGCGTGCTGTTTGTTTCCATGTTGGCCCGGCAGCTGATCAAGAATTAACTCACTGCCGAGTCCCTGATAGTTTGTGTGAAACTTTCACGTTAAATTAAATGTCAGTACACAAATATGGCTATTTAGCACCTTCACTGCTCCAAAAGTATAGTGAAAAACGCTTTGGTAATTACTCCACGAAGGCGAACATCTCTAACGACGGCAGGCTATAGCTAAACTGACACAGCTTCCAAAATTTGTTTTTTTGTAGCAACAGCTCTCAGCTTACAGGTGTTAATAACTTTTTTGATCTCAAAGATAAGCCGTCAGTCTTCTTTACACGCATTGTTGCTTCATTTACAGGTAGGCTTTTTAGAAGCCAAGTTCTAATTGAAAGCGCCTCCTCAACAACTAAGTGGGTACGGTACGATGTCAAAAGGAAAATGAATAATTTATGACAGCGGTGCTTTTTGTGAGCGAGCTCTGTTTCGTCGACAGGTGTCAAAAGTGCAAGCTTCCAAGAAAAACATTCAGTTAGCAAATCCTAACTGCTAAGGAAATGCTTTTAACAGCGGCTCTACATTTAATCCCCTTGCAATTTTATGGGGGTGTCCAATAGGAAAACTAATTATAACGGATGAATACTAAGACGTTTTTTCTTCCTTACCAATAATTATGATTGCTAGTTGCGTGCCAGATCAACGCGAAACTCTTATCCTGTTTTTGACATCTTCACACTGAGCTTCACAGCAGTTTCGACGCAGTTAATCTTTCACTTTCGTGAAATGTTTTCCTTTCTAGTATATTTTTTGAATAAATTAGTCTTATTCCAAGTTGTTTGTTTGCGAAAAATGTGAATAAACAGGAATAAACCATACAGAATTTCTCCCCCAATGCGTGGGTTGTCAACGGAAAAATTCTTACAATATAAAAGTATATAGCAAAATGTACCAAGCTACGGCCGATGGAAAAATTAATTTTCTGTTTGAGAGTGACTGTTGACCGTAAACCTTTAATTAAGTTTATGCAGTGAGCAAACTTTAAGAGTGTTCTATTCCTGTGTAATATTTGAACAGATCATTTATCGATGTAAACGGCTGTCAGGAAGCATTTCTTTGTTTTCAAATCCTATTGAAAAAATCTTTAAAATAGGTAACCAATATATGAATTAGATAATAGCTCGCGAATTTCATTGAGAAGAAACTCGAAGCTCCTGACCATCAGTACACCCTTGTATGTTTACACGACAAAGCGTTCGCGAGATCAGTACACCCTTGTATGTTTACACGACAAAACGTTCGCGAGATATTAAAAAAAAGCCGGAAGTACAATAAAAAACACTTCAACCGTTCCTCGCCCACGTGACACTGATTTATGGCAGTCTGTTCGCTGAGTCAGTTATGCTTTCATACTGGTGGGATGATTCTATTCAATTCATCTTGAACTGACAGTAAGGTCCTTCGACCCTTTCACTCTCAGCTAGAGCTATAGAGTGCTGCGCCAAAGCTCAAAATTAGAAAATATATATCCTAAATGATTGCATTTTCAAGATATGAAATTGACAGTACCATATGAAAGTACTGCTCAGTAGCTTTTATTTGAATGGTCACACACTAGGGTTCATCACAGACTTAAAAGTTAGAACCACCTTGTACAGCATAATAAACAGTACCACATGAAAGTACAGCTCAGTAGCTTTTATTTGAATGGCCACACACTAGAGTTTTATCTTTATTTAATTAGAAACACAATCATTCACTTGATACTTGATGGGGAGTCATGTTTTCGGTGAATTTTCACAATCTATTTCATGCATTTTTCTGCTGCCAAGAGTACACTTTTACGAAAACACACAATAGGTTATTTGGCAATTTCAACTCTTATGCCTATAAGTTCAAGAATATTTTTCTCCTTTTGAAATGCAAATATATATTTTTTAATTTGAGATCATAATGTTTTTCGTTTCACTAAGGGACATAAAATTATGTATATTTAGTGCTATGGGAGTTACAAAATTGTGATCTCAAATTAAAACTATTTGCATTTCAAAAGGAGAAAATATTCTCATATCATTAAGACTTGAAAGTTTACTTTATCGGCGGCACGGGAGCTCCTGTATAATTTTTTAACTCCCACAGAAAATGAAATTTAAAGATATATACATAATTCCATGCTTCCTTAGAACAAAATAATGACAGTCAAACGAAAAAGACGTGGAAGGAAATAATGGCATATATATATTTGTTATCCTACTGCTTGGTCAATCGAGTAAAAAAACGCCATATTGCAATTGCTAGGAGTTGCAAGCCAGCATGGCTCAAAATACAGTGTTTAATTCTGCATTTGTACGGGAAATCTGAACTTTTAAGGAGCTATGTCAACTGTACTAATTCACAGATCAAGTACAGTCTAAAGCGGACACCCTCGGAAGCAGAAATAGTGTAGAGCTGGCCGCTTACGGGAATGTGTAAATATACAGAGTTGTATGCCAATAGAGTTCAAACGGTTCAGTGTCAAGGTGGCCGTAAGTAGAGCTGTGCTTACGAGAGTGTCCGCTCAGAGAGCTTCGACTGTAACATAAATAACACATACATCACTAAATCTTATAGGCCAATTTTTACAATAGGTTACTCTGCAATATTTATGAATTGTGAAGTTTTAACTGGATGATCAAATTTGCGGGATCTTGCTGGGCTTGGAAACATGCAGTCGCGTTTTACAATTTTCCAAATATTTGTTTGTAAAACTCCCTTTAAACGTCGGTGGGAAAATTAACTTTGCGCCATATTTGTATCCCTGGTAATTGACTGGCGGCAAAACCTTCAAAGGGTCTATTGTAAGCCCAGTGGGGGGGTGGGGGGGGGGGGGTGGGGGGTGGTGTTGAAAATATATATAGGGTATGGTTTTAATTTTGAGCCGTTTTGCTCTGAAATAGGGTATGTTTTGTGCACTCTGGCCTATAATTTGGTTTGCCTTTTAGACGAAACTAGTATGCCATTAACATCGGGGAGTTTGAAGCCTTTCCGCAAATGTTTACGCAAACGGAACCCATTCCTGGGTAGCTGAAGTCATGTATTAGACACGTGTACTAATTATATAGGACTGAAATAGGGTATCGATTTTTGGGTCAGGTCTGAAATAGGGTATGGAAAATCACATATTTTGTTGTCTGAAATAGGGTAAAGGTTTTCAAGAAGCAGGCCGCATACCCCCACCAAACATTTCAGGAGTACCCCCCCCCCCCCCGGATTGTAGGAGCAGATGTCGGCTCCGTTATTGCCTGAGGAGTTTAGAAAACCAATAGAAAGATGACAATCAGTCTTAAGCTGAATTGACTACAGCAATATAGGCCTTTCGCCTCACTGTCACCGGTAATGAGGCATGCTAACTGCACGCAACAAAATGAGGAGAAAGCAGCGCTGTTACAGCCATCATTATTCTGCTTCCTATATCGTTCAAGGTTAAGCTTGTATTACGTATATTTAAATTAGCTAGCACGTTCGATCTTTTCCTTGCAGCTGGACGATTGAAGCAGCAGATAGGTTTTAAAGGCAATGCCTCATACTCGACGAAATTTCTAGATGTAACTTTATTTCCAAGAAACTTTCAGTAAAAAAAGCAGATTTTCTGAAGACATAAGATGAACTATTTTCTTTCTCTTAAATAACTATAAAATGTAGTGGGACATTTTGCACACGTTTTATCAACATCTTATATTATTATTATTATTACTATATTATTCAAAATAGCACAATGCGAGGCCGCCTTTGTTTAGTTAAGAAAATTAGAGTTATTGCGGCCACAGTTTTTTCATAACTGCACACAAGCTGCACATCGCTTTGTTGTTAAGAAAACTCGAGTTTATTTGTTATTACAGTGAGTTTTGAAAATGGCAGGCGAGACTTGCATTATTTTGGTTATATAAAGCCATTCTGATTGGATGGCTAGGTTGTGACGTCACGTTATATTTCTTGTTATTTGATAAAATAAATAGCACTAAACGGCGCGCAGTAATTAGGCCCAGTTCAGACGCCGTACTTCACATGAGCCGAATCGAATTCAAATTTAGGCCGACCCAAATTAATTTAGATCGACTGAATTGATTCAGACGCCGAGCTTAATTTAGCCGAACTTAAATTAATAGGGGAAAATTGCTGTTATATTGAAAAATACATTATAATAATTCATGCATTTGTTTCGGCTCATGTGAAGTTCGGCGTCTGAATCAAAGCCGGTCTACAGCCGTTATTCCCGGCTGAGCTAGGCGGGAAGAACGGCTGAGCCGATCCGAATTCATTCAGTCGTTCCGAATTGATTCAGACGCCGTACCTCACATGAACTTAATTCATCGAATTCGATTCGGCTCATGCGAAGAACGGCGTCTGAACTGGGCCTAAGGACACTGTACATACGAGGGGACTTGTCTCTGAGATTAGTCCCTGCGACAAGTCCCTTTGTGTGAACGAACCATTTTTAGTCAAAAAATCTAGTCGCGCACTCTATTCTTACAGCGTGCTCCACTCCACTATCAAGTGTACCACTCTGACCACGTGCACGTCCTCAACAAAATTCGCGCACCACATTTATCCTCAACCTCGTTCCCAGTGTCTCTCATCTTCTCGCTCCAGGGGGCGGGAAGATGAGAGACCCTGGGAATGAGGTTGATTTATCCTGGGGCTACAGAGCACTACCTTGCTACTATTCTGGCCCATGAAACAACTGAATTAAATTGAGGACTCTACTTCTACTTCAATGTTTACAGACATTTTTTCATTTTGTTTTGTTTCACCAGAGGCCCATTCCTGTCGCCATCTCCTTCAAATTCAAGGCAAAAGGCTCAACAAGCCATTTGCTGACGGCGTTTACGAAATAAACCCGGATGGTAAGGGTGCGGTGAAGACTATATGTGACATGACACGTGATAGTGGAGGATGGACGCTATTGGTTACCAGCTACACCAACAACTGGACCAGACAAAACGTTTTACAGAACAACGAGATGGATCCAAAATTAAAGAACGATTATTCCATTCTGTTCAAAGCGGACGACATCAAGAACAGTGGAAATGTGAAGGGTTCGAGTTTTGAATATCGTTTGGAAGCAGACAGTCCTGGTAAGTTTAAGGCGGGACTTAACCTGAATGCCATTTCTCCGCAACTTAACATGGGTTTAATGGAAATATCTCGTTCACGTTTCAAGCAATCCAAAAACTCTATGCTCATCTCATGAATCTATGTTATGGGGTGTTTTGTAAATTTTTGGGTGATTTTTGCGTATGTTTTGGAGGATATAGTTTTTCTCAAAGGATATGTAAAATTTGGGAAATAAGAAATATTAATGTAGTTTTAAAATTAGAATGTGAAGTTAAAAATTAGTTGATGGACACCAACAGACAGTTGATAACCACGCAAGGTTAAACCTCTTAAAATTTCATTGAAATTTAGGTTAAGTCCCGCCTTAAGTGTGGACCTAAATGATAACCCTATTCTTCATGCGAGACTTCTAATCCTGGGAAACACTCATCTTGAAATCAAGTGAACCTCCTCTCCACCCACACCTCCAATTTGGGTGAAGGCTCCTACCGACCCCCAGTCGATAAAAAAATTACCCTGATATAATAACCGGTCCCATAGTAAACAGGAGTTACAGGAGACTGGTGGGGAGCTAAGGCCATATAACTAGGTTCAAGTGTGACAAACATCCTGCATACTGCTAGGACTAGATTTGTCGATGAATGAGAATTTGAGGTTTGAGACAGTTGGCGGTTCACAGTATATAATTAGCGGTTCATCGCTTATATTTTTCCTATTTGTCTTTCAAAGGAAAGTTCCACATTACCTCAACCTTAACTAGATTATCACTACAAAACATTCAACAAATCTAATTTTAAATAAATTTAAACGGATTAATGTATTAAAACATCAACGAAGTGCATACTATGCTACTTCTGTGTTTTAATATCAAAGACAACATTACTCATTACTTTTTCCCATCTATTTTGAATAAAATTGTCTTCATTTCTTCTTCCCATCTTTTAAAGAAACTACTATAAATCTATTTTGACCATTTTTTAGAATAATTGTAAAGAAAGGTTGGGAAACTAGTAAATTTTAAATACTTAAAGGGACACTGTCCTGATTTTAGCATGATTTGGGGAAGCTCAGAAACATATCTAGATCATAGGAAGTTTAACAATAATGGTTTAATTTTGTAGAATAGTACTCAACAAATGACAGGAACCCATTAGGAAGTGAGGATGACTAACGACAGCGAGGATGGAAATGGATTGCAATATGGATTTTTGAAAAAACGTCAGGATGTCAGTTTTTCAAAGTTTCAAATTTGGCTCGGAAATCTTTGAAATTTTGCAAAACTTTTGTTGCAGTATGAAATTTCTTGAAGAAATTGCTTTTTACCATTTAGTTAGAGTTTATTAAGTTGTTATTTCATAGATTTAGGGACCATTTCATGCATTTATAACAGTTTTGAGCAAATATGCCGGGACAGTGTCCCTTTAAATAGAGAAAAAAAAAATTAGACTGCTATCCACGTGCACCCGATGTTCTCTCGTTTAAAAGTCAACCCATTGGGTGCGACTTATTCACCTCTCCCTACATTTTTCTTTGTTCCGAATTCTCTTTACACTTTAATTTACTTCTAGTGTTTTCTTTTTAGGGAGGTTGTGGCGCTAACCTTGTTTTGAATTCCAATTGTGATCCGGAAAATGCCAGATTTGAACGGTCAGTAAGACCTGACAACCGTACTCTCGAAAAATACTCTCTTTTTCGCGCTCGTAAGCTTATTCAGTTTGGGAACAAGAGCCGGTTTTGGCAAATCTTGGCCGAAAGCACTTGAAGAGTTTCCGAATCTTTTTATCCAATCCGAATCTAGCGGAAGCAATCACGAGTACTCCGAAAGCAATCGCGCCAGCAAATACGTCATTTGTGGATGAATACCGTTGGCTGATTGGCTCAGTCCCGTCTCGGAGGCGGGATTTCGCCATCAACTGGTACTTGTTCCTCCGACTGTATTTCTGTTTACAAACAGTCGCTACACGCCCGTTCTAGTTTCTGAAACAGAGAATGCTTGCAGTGTAGCTGCGCACAAACACGTTCTTCTTTTCAAAACCAGTTGCGCATTCTGACTCTGTAGCAACATTCGAGTTGATTGATGACTGGTGTCCCTGTTTGCCTGTTCCAGGACACCAGGCAATTCACTTGTGCACATAAAGAGTGCAGTCTATGCGTGCATGCCAGTGGAGGGTCACCTTTAGACGGTAACTCGCTTGTCTACTATTAAGGATGTGGCCAACCAAGGCTCAAGCTTGATCTGTATCAACTCCAGGCCTACTGAGCTAGGGTAAGTCTAGCCTCCTACACAGACTCCCATATAAAAGTGACGGGCGTGATCGTCGTACCTTTTGAAAGGAATCCCAACAAGGAGCTATTTCAAAAAGAAATAGTGTTTCGTTTCCGGAATGATTAGAATGTCGGGAAAGTTTGGAGAGAAATTGGAGAGAAATTGCCGAGAAGATCCTGGGGCGAGGGTGCGTAAATCGTGCTCACGGCTCACGGCACCGTCCCTTTGCCGAAAATTGCATTAGTTCATAGCTAGTACGCGTTGGCTGGGTTGAAGACGACCGATTCCATCCGAGAGGCCCGAAAAACATCCGAATAAAGCTCGGTGCGGCCCGAGCAATTAACCCGTAAACAGCTTCCCCTCAACTTCTGTTCCTCGTTCCCCGTTCCCTGTTTTAGACATAGCCAAGGTAATGAAGGTAAAGTCAATAATAAAGTTGAAAATACAGCTAGAATATTTACATAACAATTAAACACGGAAACAGATATCTTTGCATTTTTCACCAATACATCGCTTCAATCGAACTTAGAAGCATTTCAGTCGTCAAATATTTCTATTTGTAATACATTTGAATTTCTTTTTGTCTCCGTGACGATCATTTTATCGATATTTGAACAACATGTGTTCGCCAGTTTGTTTGTCTAGGATAGAACATGTTTACATTGGCAGCTACGAGGGTTATTCTGATTGGATAGTAGCCTCACTGTGTAAATAGTTCACATCGAATCGAAAACAATACCGTTTCGTTTCTGAGGAAACGAAACAAAAAGGTACCAGCATTTTGCTATGTGGGTGTGGCTCGAATTCATTTTTCCCCTGAGGTACCAATTCTAAAACAGAACTAGTCAGGCCTGTCATATTTTTTTCTGGCTTAATACCCTAAAAGATACTGGCTAAGGATCAATAGTTTTGAATTTTTTTCTTCAAAGGACATATGTCCGACTAAGTCACCATTTTGGTCGCGGGACAAAACAAAATGTGGTCGGACATCATATTACAGTACCGTTTGATAAGCGAACCTGCTAATTTAACATGTTGTCAATGCAGATACAGTAGGTTGCGTTTAGAACAAAACGCGTTATAACGCATTAATTAGCGTTGGAAGGCAAAAAAAAATGTCCAGACATTATGTCCGACCACAGTTGGGATTTCATCGGACATTGGCAAATTTTGGTCGGCCATTGTCCGATGACCGACTGTTATTTGCAGCCCTGCTAACGATGGTCATGTTAGATTTATACACCCTAAGAGGTATACGACGATCACGAGATTTGTCTAACAAAAGTTTTTTATTTGTAGGTTGACGAGAGTTGGAAATGGTACTGGATTAACTATCAGTGAAAATGCCAAGTTGATGGATATACTGAACATTTGAACCCAATTGATCAAACTTTCTTAGTTTGTTTGATTCATTGATTCAACTGATCATTAATTAATTATAATTATTATATAGTATTGGACTTTTTAAGGTGTTGAGTGCCGCGCAGGAAATCCATGCATGTCCATTCCAGTACTCAATAACTATGATTGCGACAATTTAATAAAATAATAAATTGTACAAATTACTATAGGATCATTAAAAATAACAGAACAACGTTTTGTTCTTGAGTTTCTTTTATACCTTTGAAACAGGAGCCCATAACCAGGAGCGTGCGCATTTGCCATTCCGTGATCAAACTTACGCCCAGATTGCTATTTTTAGCTGTTGTGTTTCCCGCAATCCTGGCCTCCGCAATTAACGTTGTAAAAAGATACTGTTTTCTCAATCCGACATTTACACATTTTCTCTTAGGTTCCTGATGGTGTTAAAAATCATTTGACGCAAGACTTGGCATTCGATTATCCTCTTCGCGCCCAGGTGGCACATAAGGCGGCTGAGACCAGAGTTTTCCATTTTTGTCTGTTCGGCTGCAATTCTTTCCACTTCGCTCCATGTCTTGCCTGGGAACCACCTCCGTTGTCCTGGGATTGGTCTCTACTCTGATCATCTGTTTTTCCATAGCGATATATAGTCTACTGCGGTGGGGCTAGCCCCACGCGCAGCTTGCGAGAGCCCTGTTAGCCGGCATGACCCGTTACCACCTCCCACGGCGAGGACGTAGGGTTGGACTTTGGGAGGCAAGAGTTGTCATAGCTAGTCGTCCCCTCGTCCCTCCGAATGCAAACCAAGGGGTTTGGGTTGAAGGACGAGGAACGTGCCACGGAAGTGATTTTTTTTCAAAGAGTACGGAGTGTAAGGCTTGTAGCTCCTTGTAGCGATCTATGGGAATGTTTAGTTTTCTGTGTTCCAGTAGGCTGCTCCAGGACAGAACGCCTCAGAACAGCCTTAAATGTTCCAGCGTATAGGAAGCACACGGGATAGAGACGGATAGTAGTTCAATCTGAAGATTCTCTTTGGATTTTCTCATCCATGGAAATTAAATTACAGTCAAACCTCTATTGCGTCACCCTCGGGATTGATCTTGCTCACGGGATGGATTTAGTTAGTGATAGTGAATTGATCGGCCTTATGCAAAAGCTGTATGGGTGTGTGCCGCCTGACATAGATGACATCCGCGACATCAGAGCAAGGCCAAGTCCGAGCAGTAGTTCCATTTATCTGTTCAATTTTCAAATTCAATATGTATTCCGCGGCAGCCTACCTAATTAATTTGCTGATTTCCAGTCTGAATAGGCCTTCAAATAAATTTACCTCCAAGAAGGAGGGTTCCCCAACCCAAAAATAGTGAATGTTCACCCCCTTCTCCCTTCAGCCCCTCTGGATACACAGACTGAAACTGCCTTTGCACGAACGAATCGCGTTTTACATACGAAAAACATTTTCTGCCCGACACAGGAATTCTAAATTTAGCCCCGAGCACGCGATGAAAGAACAAGGAGCCGACACGCGACAATAGAGGCAATGACGCATTTCACACGCCATTGTATTTTATTCAAGGTTATCAGATTACCGTATAAAGTGAAAGTGTGCTGTAGCAGCAGTTTAGCTACTAAAGACCTCGGGGGGATACTCGATAGAAGTTCGGGAAGGGAGGTGCGGCCGGGACGCTCAAACCCTGACCCTGAATCTCCCCATCATTTAACCCAATATCATACCACAAGAATAGAACAGTGATTACAAATTTATTTACAGTCGTATGGAGTCACTGAACCAGTTTCCCGTTTACGCTAATTGCTCCAACAAAAAAACTGGTAAAAATGTGTAGTGAGGTTTCTATACATTGACGTATAAGCTTATCATTAGGCTATATAAAGATACCCCGGTTAGTCTTCACACCGCGCTCACTTGGCGGGTGTAGAAACGCCTATCGATACCCCGTTCAAGACAAAGAACCCTGAAAACCATCCCCCATCGGGCCGCACGTCCCCGTAAAGGCCAGATAAGGGCCCCCAGGGCTAAAGACACTCCAACAAACATTTACACTTCGCTCTCATGTGCGTCACGGCAAGCAGCCCATCGATGACAGCTCAGTGTCATTTGAGCCAAATCAAGTTTGTCTGTATGACATATTTTAATATACAATGCAGACAGGCAATGAGGACTTTAAATACCGTTCACAAAGGAAAATAAATGTCTCAAACTGATTTGCAAATACCTAGAAACAAATCCACTAAAGAAATGTATGACTTTGAGACGCAAACCCGACTATCTTTGACTTTGATAGATAATACGTCATGTTACTATAAATATATTGTATACGTCAGGGTTTTCCCCGGAATCAGCAGATGAGAGTGACTAGTACGAGCTAGTACGGAAGAGAACGAGCGGTTGTACAGCCCTCTGCAGGCAGAGGGGTCGAATTCACGTTCTTCGTGTGCCAGAATCTATAAAATTGAATATGCCGACGTTTTCAGAAGACGGTAAGTTGAATTCTTGATCTGATTTGTTTTGCTTTTGAATAATTTCTATTGGTCACAAATCAGTTACATGTAGCTCTTGATAACAAATTTTGCGTAAAATTGTTGATGCAAGACTCGTCATTTTCGGTCGATTTTCCACAGATAGATTATTAGAACTAACTTAGGAATATTGCATCCATGACCAAAGTGGTGCTCTAGGCCGATATTCGTGCAACACAGTAACGTTCTCTAATCTTCAGCTGTAGCATTCCGATGGATACTTCGAGATCCTTCGAGTTTGCACATACGAGGTCATTAGCATCTCACAGACGTGTACACAATGTGTACACTGTCGAAATGCATGAAACAACTTGTGTTACTGCTCAAAATCAGCCAGGGTACGTTGCTTAACACTTAGTCGGTTAGGTATCCTTTAAAGTGGTAGCTATCCCTTCAGACTGGATTGTTTTGTCTAAACAAATATGCATATTGGACCGTCTAAATCATGATCACGTTTACGAGATCAAAGCCGGATCGGATCGCCTGGACTGAAACCCAGAATTAAGCTACTTGCACTACTGTCTCGGGATAAGTGTAAAAGGAACACTTTCACACCCCTGGCCACGAAAATGGTATGCACTATCCGAGCCGTACAAAAATCCCCGGCTTGGTCGCAAACAATTCAAAAATTACATTCATAATCTCTTAATTGAACTTCGGGGATGTCATGAAAACCGGCGTTCCAAATTTTAGATTGGGATAGATGGCGTCCTTTGAACCTCGAACCGCTACTTTATGTTTTATATTTAACGCAGTTAGCTGTTTTCTAATGAGACTAACAAACACAAGACTTCAACAAGGAAGTAATCACATGCATAAACATTCACTGTCACTGAGGGATAAAAACCATACCGCGGTTCAGCTAAGACTTCCGCTCTCTTACATTGCGTCACATATCATTGACATCATTTGTCTATTTACAGTTTGAATGACAATTGACCGTACTGCAAAATGAAGGAATCAAGCTTTCCAGGCGCGGCGTCCTGCGGCGTGACAAATCGATGAAGTCGATGATCGATGACAAATCGATGCAGTTACAATTGTAGCCTGCGTGGCAGGCGTATAAAGGGGAGGGAGGGGAGTTCGGCGCGCGCGAAGCGCGAGGAGTCGGAGCGCGAAGCGCGATGGAGTGGGAGGGGGAACGCTTGCAACCACGCTATTGTTTTTGCCATTCCGCCCCTAATTAGTGAATCATTCTTGTCTTTCGCTATGACAGAAATACTTCTTTAAAAACATAATAAACACATGTATAGAAAGACGGGGTTGGAAGTAGCCGAGTAAAGTTTTATAATTTTCACATGAAATCGAAATTTTCCAATAATACCGGTAAGACGTCCCGTCGGGGGCGTCGATAAAGTCCGGAACACGGAACATTCCGGAACATTCCGGAACATTCCGGAACATTCCGGAATATCCCGGAACATAAAAAAAAATGAAAAAATAAAAATAAATAAATAACTTAATTAATTAATTAAAATTAAATTCAAACTAAACACGAAAGAAAAAGAAAAAACAAGATGAAAAAAAAAATTGTCCAATCTCCGAATATAAAATATAATTAGTGAGAAGTTGTGCGGGGGAGGGGGTGTTGGATATGAAGTGAACAAAATACAATTTATGCAACTGACCGCAATGACTGAAGGCTCACCTTTATAATTTTTCAAGAGGACGTTGGAAGGGGGGGGGGGGGGGGGGGCTGTTCTAACTATCACCCAGCCACCCCTGCCAGTTGTTCGCCAGGACGTCAATCAGGTGACGGTCATGATTGTGAGAAGAACTTAATCAAGCTGTGTGTTTTGGTCGACGAGAATAGGCTGTGAACAGGCTCCTAAGTTGGGTATAGTTCGAAGAGGAAATCGGGGAAAGAATCGACTGGGGACTGGGGAGGAGAACGAAGGCGCCACCTTCCCACTCTCCCTCGGCTCACCCTTTTCTTTTCACCCCATCCTTACCGCGGACCTGCCGCGGACGGAGCCATAGGCTACGACGAAATTCACGTTTACGGTAAGTTTCTCACAATCACAGAGCCAGAGATGTCATGACCGTCACATGATTGACCCCTATGCGAACAACTGGCAAGGGTGGCCGGGTGGGGGTAGTTAGAACAACCCTGTGTGTTACCTTGAATTTTCATGATTTTAAAAAGGCGAGCCTGCAGTCATTGCGGTTAGTTGCATGTCCCCCCACCCAACTTCCCACTAAATATATTTTCATATTCGGAGACGAGACCATTTTTTTTCTTTTTTTATATTTATTTATTTATTGTTTAATTGTTTTTTTAATTGTTTTTCTTTCTTGTTTAGTTTTAATTTAATTTTAATTAATTAATTAATTTTTTCATTATTTTTTTTATGTTCCGGAATGTTCCGGAATGTTCCGGAATGTTCCGGGATGTTCCGGAATGTTCCGGAATGTTCCGTGTTCCGGACTTTATCGACGCCCGTCCCGTCGGTCACGTCCTAAAATTCAACAGACATTCCGACTTCCGTCACGCATTGAATACAGTGTATTGCAAGTCTATTGTAGCTTCGCTTTCCGTGAATGAATAAGATCAAATCCTCTCAGGGGTTTTCAATGATAATTTTTGTGGATATTCTATGAGAGTTGATTCAATTCCGTGAGTCAGTGAGTGAGTCAGAGCACGAATATTTTCTAAGTGTCGAAAACATCGAGATTTTATAGTATGCCCAAGCTGGAAAAATTCCTCAACTACGAAGCCAAAATAATGTGTGAAATCGCTTGACATTTCTAAACAAAGATAGACTATTCTCAGAAGAATTAAATGATATATTTCGTGTAAATTCTATTAGAATTTCAGACTGCCGGGTATCTAGTTTTTTGAAAACACTTCCCGGCTGCCGGGTATCTAGACACAATGATAAAGAAAGTGATTCCCGTACAATTCAAGTAGCTCAAAGCGATCGTCTCTCGATTTATCCGTCCGGTTGGCGGTTGCATGTAAATTGATAACAACCTGGAATCATTCAAATACTTAAACGACATATAACTGACCAATCAGAACAACCGATTAACTACTTTATTGACATTTCATTAATTCTGGCCAATCACGATTTTTGCGTCCAGAATGTGGACGTAAAATACTAAGAAAACAATAGCGTGGTTGCAGGCGTTCCCGTAAGCCCTCCCGCCGATCGCGCTCTTTCCTCGCGCTCTCGCGCTTCGCGCGCGCCGAACTCCCCTCCTTCCCTTTTATACGCCTGCCACGCAGGCTATTATATACAACTGATATTGCATGGGATCGGGAATCGATAAATAAATCGATGGCGCATCTTTATGTCCCGGCTTTTTGCGAGACTTGATCGATTGATCATCGATTTCCCGGCCAATGTCAATCGATTTTAAAACTTCCACCGACTGTGATCGGTACGATAATTCACAGTTTTCCATTTGACGCAGACGTGCGTACAGCAATCGTTGAAAAATATGGTAATCGCAAGATTAGAACTGAGCTATTACTTGTCATTACTGTGCTATACAAGTCTGCCAAAACTGTTACGAAATTTCAGCGCTCAGACGTAAGCATTAAAGGTTGCGAGGGCTTCCCGTTTACTTTTAAACTTAGATGGAGCAAGGAGAACAACGTGAGGAGGTCTGGCCAATGTGGTTGCCAAGTTTCAGCGTTGAAGAACCTCGAGGGCATCATAAGATTCCCTCTTGTCAGAACGTAAATGGCAACTTGGAAAAGCAAATATTCGATCAGTTTGCAGTTGCTCCGCGCAAACTGTCAATCAAAATACCAATATTGTGGTAGCCTCCAACGCAGACGCTCTTTGGGCTCGTCAGTACAAAGATGTTGTCATTCATGTCAGTAACTACATCATCAACTGCTACAAACTTTCTGTTTACGTCATCAGCAGGAACTGAGGAGTGCGTGACGAGCCCAAATAATGTATGCGTAGGAGTCTAATATTGCTCGAGTTTAAAAGTCACATGTACATGTAAGCTAAGATGCGCTGTGATTGGTTTATCGTGAGCATGCGCAGACAATTGTCCCTAGACCCTCTGTTCCGAGAGCGTAGCGTTGCGTGACACAGAGAGGGCCAGAACTGGACTAGGCAGAATGTTGCAAAGTTGTCACAAATTGCCCTTTCAAAAGTAAGTTTACTCTTTTTAGTAGACTTCGTTACTTAAAAAAAATACTGAAAATTAAAAAAGCAATCAGTGTCTCCCAGAACCCAAATCTGGTCAAGCTGCTTATACATTGTATACGAGTCTCGAATGAGTCCACTGAAAGGTTCTTATCAAAATTTCACCTTTCCTTGTCTTTTTTCTTTTCTTTTCTTTCATTTGCCCTGCATTATGGGGCATATCAATACCACGATGCCTTTAACGTTTACGAGATCAACTCAGTTTTAAAAGGAAATAAAGTCTAACATAGCCTAGTCTGCGTCGGAGACGAACTCCACCGCCGGACTTTACCGGTGGTTGAGTTCGTCTGCGACGCAGGCTAACATAGCCCAACCTTTTATTAACTACGGCATGTGGAAATCTTTTCGTACCAAATCGCATCAAGACTACAAGCATAACTTTTTTCAATCGATCTTTGAAATTTACATTAGTTTTATTTCTATGAGGGCCGTTTGTTGTTGTTTGTTTGTTTGTTGTTGTTTTTTTCTGGGAAGTTACCTCCTACTATAGTGACACGGGATATCTGCTAACTGGCACCTAACTTTCTGTATAGGTTCAAGTTTGTGTAGTTCAGAAGCTTCCTCACAGATTTCGGGTGAGTAGAACTTTTTTATTTGTGTTTTGGTTGGTTTGTGTTTATATTCCCTAATCAAACAAAGTAATCATACTCTTTTAAAATCTCGTTAATTTTTCATGCACGGTACTCAAAGCCATAGAAGGAGTATCCTATGTTGGATTTCGGGTTATTATTACCGTGTCGTTATTATTTTGAGATTTTCTTCGATTTGAAGATGACGTCCACAATGCGTGCTTCTTCGAGAGTTTTAGTATCTTCTTATATGACACATAAGGGATCACTTCTTGATAAACAAAAATTGCAGTACACAATTTCATTTTATTCATGTGGATGTCATAACGTAACTGATTCTAATTAAACATTGTAATATCATGTTTCAGATGATTATTCAAGCTATAACGATAGACGTAAACCTGTTAAACAGGTGACCCACATCAAAGTAACTAACTGTGCGGGTCCCTTTGTGGTTGGTAGAAAAGGAAAGATCGAGGTTGCTCAACCAAGAGGTATTTCATAACCTACAGTAACGTTATCATCCGGGTAAATGACTCATACATATATCTAATCTTGAAATTTTTGTGCGCTAAAGCGACATATCACGCGACTTCGGGTCGCGATCAGGCGTTTCTGGACGATTTCAATGTGGTTTTGTACTCTTATCTTGATTTTCCATGGTTTGAAAAAATCGTCGATGTGATCAGGTTTGAACTGTTTTATTAGGACGTTTTGGTGTGAGTACGAGACGCCGACGCGTGGCGCAGCAGCCGCCTTTTTGGCGAGAAAATTGGCTCGAGATATTCCTGTTTCTCGTTGTAGTGTTGCAACATTTTGTTTGGGAAACTCCCCCCATGTATTGCAATCATGTGCAAACAGAGTTTTTCACTTTTTCTTAAACTGTCCATGGTATCGTACAGGATATCAGATCAGTAATCATGATCGTAAGATAATACTTGGATAGTACACATAGAGCTTCTATAATTGGTTGATTCCAAATTTGGGTGTATCTTTCTACCTACTCTATTATCTGTACATTTTTATGTCGTTCATCCAACCAAAGCCACAAGATTTGGTCTTACGTTTTGATCATGAATTTATTTACCAAATAACCGAGTAATAATGAACTTGGTTGACGCTATATAAAATATGGTTCATATTATCCAGATGATAATCATCTTGTTCTGCCAAGCACTAGCGCAGCACAGGCTTCCCTACCTCCCGACCCTTCCCCATCTGAAGTGGTCGACGCAGTAATTGACACTGGAATCTCGGAGGAAAATATAAGTCAATTCGGTGAGAATTGTCAAGGATCATACTGCCCAGTAATCAACTGTCGTCAGCAATGTGGAACTGAGAAAGAACCAAAGTGGAATGCAAGGCCATCTGCAGGTCAAGGCATTCTATTCAATAAAGGTAAATTAGAAAGACCATTTTAGAACTTTACATGTAACCCCAAAAACTCTACCAATTAACGCAGTACAGTAGCTCTCCCACCAATGACATTTGATGAACAACATCTAGTATTAGGATGACAAAATATCTCAAATATATGCTATAATAACTTGAGAGAAGCGGTGGCCTAATGGTTAGCACGTTGGACTAGCTAAGCTTAGATAGAGAGGTCCTGGCAATGGTTGGAGCGCTGGCCGATGGTGTTGTGTTCTTGGATAAGACACCCTCATAGTGCCTTTCTCTAAACAGGAGTATAAATGGATACTCCGGCGAACTGTTACGGCAACCTGACAAAATGTAGGGTAACCTTTGATGGACTAGCATCCCATCCAGGTGGAGTAGCAATACTCCTATTCGCTTTTGCTACTGAAACCGGGATACGCTTGGGCAGAGTTGTATGCCACTAGGCCACCATTCTAATTAATACAGCTAGTTATACTGATGTCTTTATTTATCATTGTTACGACGATTATAGGAGGCTTGGAATTTCAATGGTCAATCAAAACATTTCTCGAGAATCCAGAGAAATTCATCCAAGACATGGACATCAACGCTGGCTCACTCAAAGAGGAAAAAGAAGACTTCATACTTCATAAAATTCTCCCGGATCTGGAAGAATCGTGGGGTAAATGCTTTTCTTCCAATGAGGAGATCTACAAGATTCTAGCCAAAATATCTTGCAGCGGAAAAAGTGGTAAAGTGGTGAGACAGGCTCTTCAGTTGCTTCTTCACCTGATCTGCAAAGACAACTTTGATAGCTGCAACCAAAATTTGTTGGGCGTGGAAGCAATTACAAGGTCGTCCATACTGTCGCCCGACGGATTGTTAAAAAACGACAGACATTCAGAACGAGAACTCAAACTTTATGTATACAGCCGTATTTTATCATCGCTGGTCATACAACAAGTTCGACAAGGGGAGTTGCCTATTGTGGCGGCTCTGGAGCAAGATCTGAAAAAGCTGCAGGATGAGTTAAAGAGATTTAGCAATCAGCTCAACACCAAAAAGAAGGATGGTGTCCGATATTCCATGGAGTTCATCCTGAAGGCAATTAGCTATCTGTTAAAACCCCATGATAAGTTAAAAGGCTTCCTAGATGAATGCCAAGAGTTTTGTTTGAACCAGGAAATCAACAGCAATGAGTTGAAGGTTCTTCGCAAGCTAAAGAAGAATGGTGAATGGATTGATCTACACTGCATCTTAATTCATCTCCATGGAAAGGTAATTATAACTTATTCAGGGGCAACCAACGGATCGTTTCGGTGAAATATCTGTTCGGAAGGCCTATAATCGCCTCCGATATTGGAGTTTTCTTTAGGGAAATATCATCTCGAACTTTCTTAATATGGGAAAATTAATGCCTATTATTTTCGGAGAGATAACAATTTCGTTTTGGATACCAAAAAAGGTCTGCTAGGATTTTCGGAAAGGAAAAAACGTCAGCTAGGATTTTCGGAAAGGAAAAATCAGCAAAAAAGAGCTGAGGTTTTCGGGAAATGGCAAAAAAATGCCTAATAAATTCATGAAGTCTAAAGTTCCCCTAGAATGTTTTAAAGCATTTGGAAGAAAACCGTCGTTGGGTGCCCCTGCTTATTAAGTCGCGTTTCATTTTCAATCCAAGTAAAAACTTCAAGACTTTTCGAGGCAATTCCTCGATGGATATTTCGAACGGAGACGAGTTGTTATATAGATAAAGATCGTTTCAATATCCTCTTAGTTCGCACCAATTGTCGTCCGAAACCAGATTACGATGACGATGATCACCATCATCTTTGTATAGAATATCCTCAACCGCTTGAGCTCGCTTGTAATTGTTTTACATTGTTGTATCTCCTAATTTGCACGAATTGCCGTCTTAACACAAATAATGTATTAATCGTTTAGCCAAGCTAAGGTAGTTAAAAATAATGTCATGTCATAATGATGAGTGTCCTCGATTCATCCTCATCCTCTCGTTAGTCCCAGGCTAATAAAGACTAAGCATCATCTATTCCGCATTATCTCGGTTACCTACAGCTGCAACTGAGCCCATTTGTGCACAACCTTCCGTTATATCTGACTAAATGCATTCAAAATAATTGTTTTTCCATCTCAGGTGCACAGCGAGCGTCCCAAACCACGAATGGAGACCGAGAGAAGAGCCATGATGCTTCTCAGGCTTCTTGTGGAAACTTATTTGGAGGGAGGCGGTGGAGACGACTGGAGGTTTTGTTTATTAGCAGCGTCGATACTGTCCGATATTGGGATGAACAGCGCGACAAAAGGTGGTGCAATTTTAAAAGCTAAAACTCTATTTAAGGAGTAGTTTTTTTGTGACAATCTCTACGAATAGCTTATTGCAATTCGTCAAGTTATCGTATATGTATAGATAAGAAAACATAATCTACATTAAGCCCTCCTCTTTATTTTTTTTTACTTAAAACCAAGATGGCGAACAAGAAGAGAGTCAGAATATGTTATTATCTCTTTGTCGTGTTCCTTTTCTTTTCTTTAATTCTAAGTAATCATATCTCACTAACATTAATTCTCGCGGCGTATTCAGAAAAAGAACACCATATTCTTTATAGTTCTCACACCCTGATTAAACCATGAAGGAACTCTTCCAACAATCCTAATCCCAACAGCCTTTATTCTGAAGTGTCATTCGCCTCCTCGCCCTAACTCCCCGAGGGGCAGAGGAAACGACTGACATTTAAGACTAAATAGCCTTAACCGTCGCATAAAATTATTTGCTTTGCGTATCTTCTTTCTTCAAAAAATCAACTTAGCTGCCATGGGTGCTTCTAGATCTGACTTCTTTCCTTTGTTTCTTTTACGATACTGTAGAAATGCGGCAGGAGGCAGGTGGCTGTTTGGTGAATCTCCTTAAAGATGCAAACGTACAGAAAAGACCAGAGTGTAGAGCATGCCTTGAGCGCCGATCTTCAGAAGTGCTGTTCTGTCCTGACAGAGTAACCAAGACGATTTTGGTTCATTTTCTGTCCAAGAACCAAAATTTACAGCACGAACTTCCGGCGGATCTCCTCATCGAGCACCTGTCCTCCAAGTACAGAACTCAGACGCTTGAAATTAACAAGACGACTATTAGCCAAAGCTTAAGCTGCTTTGTCAACCATGGGATGTTTCAGAGAAAGAAAGTGGCCGTGAAAGTCCTATTTGTCAAAAAGAAACATCTTTTGGAAGAGGATCCAATCTTCCACGCCAAAGAGCGGCTGATCAGAGAAGCCGACAACTTGAGACGGTTAAACCAATCTCATCACGCAAACATCCCTGTTCTTCTAAGCTACGACACTAAAAGCTTGCCGTACCATCTTATCACAGCATTTGAAAGATGGGGGGATCTGTTGCAGTTTGTTCGGAGGTCCCGCGAAAGACGTCCTCATCTCAAACCAATCCAACTTCTTGAGATGCTCATCGACATCGCTAACGCTCTATTATACTTAGAAAAGGAAGGTTTGGTACACCGCGCTGTCATGGCGACAAACGTCCTTGTGGGAGACAATTATGACTGCAAGTTAAGTGGCATGCATTCCCTACAGCAGCTAACGAACCAAAGTAAGAGCCGATAAATATAATATTATTTAATTTATGAAAGTAAAGTGATATTTTATAATCAGTTGCAAAGGAAACGGCCCAGTCCAAGTTTTAAAGGAATTCCAAGTGGTATTCGCATGTAACACGAATATACAGATGCAAAGGATCTACTAAAATGAGCACTGTACTGCTGTCAGGAGCTTATATTGTTTATCCACAGTTCACATTATGATTTAGAAATGAGAATACTCAAAAAATAACACACCCGTAGGTCTATTAATAATGAAACGGGGATTATAGATTACTCTATGATCAGAATTGAGCTCTTAATTTCAAGAGGAAGATTCTTTCAAATGTTTTCTGCACCTCGAGAAAATACGGCTTATATGAACGAACGTGGAACGAACGGGAACGAACGAATGAATGTATAGCTATTGTTCCGCCGTTGTTGAAAGCCTTGATATTCTTTTTATTTGCAGCTGAAAATTCTGATTCGCTGTATAGCTATTGTTCAGTTGATGATGGTTGGCCAGAATTTATCAGCAAAACAAATGACGAGGAACTACCTGTGAGATGGAAAGCACCAGAGTGTCTATTGGAACATCGTTATACCACTGCCTCTGATGTGTGGGCCTTTGGGGTGCTTATGTACGAGGTTCTCACCTATGGGTGCCTCCCTTACAGACACATCTTGAACGATGATGAGGTGTCTTTCCGTGTAAGTCTCAAAGTCGGCATTCTAGTATCTCGTAGCAGTCACCCACTCTACTTAAACTCTAGATCTACTTTATGGGAAAGCATAGAGCGCTCGCCTCTCGCCAATGTGGTCTGGATTCAATTACGGCCGGGAGTCATGTGTGGGTTGAGTTTGTTGTTGGTTCCCATCCATGGAATCCGCAGTGTTAGTCGTAAAATTAAGTGTCACCCTTGTTAAACAAAGTCAATTTTTTTAATTTCATTTATTTAGCACAACATTCGTAGACAAACGACAGGAACCCATTAGGATGAAAGAATGGCTCTCGATAGCGAGTTTGACAGAGATTTCAATAAAACCATGTAACCGTGAAAGCATGAAGCTCATGTTAAACGTTTTGGCAAACATGCATTAAACAGTGGGTAGTAACTGAGTAATGAGGAATTTGTAATGGTTATTGATGTTTTGAGACTTAAAATCGGCAAGCCAAGGATACTGATAGCCTAGAACTCACTTAGAGTGATCATTTGTTTTAAGGTTATGGATGCGGACGGAAAAGAGGCCTTGCCTTTTGAGTCATGTTTTGAGGAGAAGGAACATGAGCTGATGATGCAGTGCTGTGAACGCCAACGATATATTAGACTCAAATTATCTGAAGTCAAAGCAAAGCTTAGCGAAATGCATGAAAATGCAGGTACTTGTACTTATTGTTTTTACTATGTACTTTGTAGTCGTAGTACGTGTACTGCATGTATACTATACGTTATAATATGTACGGTATATAAGATAAGATGCTATATAACTGTGGAGTCAGAGAAGACTGATAATAACTCCTAGATGAATTAGCTAAGGGCAGATTGCATGTAATTTTGATTTCCAGCTTTTACTTGAATGATGGTCTGCATACTAACTGTAAATTTGGTGCAGAGATTCTTTCTGTTAGCCATCGAAAAGTCTCGTAGCAGCTAACTCTGGAATGTTGAATTTTACTTAAAATCGTCTATCTGTGATAGTGTTTTGACAAAGTAAGAAAACAATCTTACTATCATCAAATACAGACTAAGGAAAATCATTTTCAAACTCAGAATTGGCATAAACACCATCAGAAGTTATTGGATTCGATTCTGTTGTCATTCATTTCTTATAAATTGGTATTTATTTATTTACTATTTTAGACGAACAGCAATCACGGCCTGACCCACCATCCCTGGATATGCACGTCACTTACGAAAGCTATGTAAGTTTATTTATGTTTCTAAATCATTGCACGGAATATATATCAATATATCTTGGCTCCCAAGTGAATAAAAATTGGAAATCATAAATGGAATGGATTAAATTATTCCACAACTTCTCCTTGATCCGAAATCTCCTTTTGTGTCCATACACTTATGTTTCTGACATCCATAATTGATACATTAAGGACTTACATTTTAAATAAGTAAAAGTTTTCTAATACGACCAGCGTGACCTTATGTATTTTGTCTTTTGCACAGGAGCTTGGAAATTCAAAGGAAACATACGACTCTATTTCAGGTATTACTGAATATTTCTCGCGTTTAAAGCGAGGTTAAGCGCACGTGTGAAGATGTTTAGCTTTAGTTGAACGATTGAGCTATATACAGTATCTTAATTTGAAGTCTCGAGACCTGATAGCTAAGATGAAGAAGATTTCATACGATTTGTGATATGACCTATTTGAACAGTCCGCTTTGTCATTGATATATTATTTGGGAGAGCACCCTGTCAGCCGGACCTTCGCTTTTTGCCAGTATTATCGTTAGAATATGAAGTAGTTCTCCTGGCAGTATATATAACAGACAGTAAAAAATATGTATTCTAGTGTAATATTGTATTTATGACTCATTAGTTTTATCTTTAGTTTTCTCATACTGTAGGAAAGAGCAAGTCATTCGAAGCCTTTATGGTTTAATCTGCTTTTGGCCATTTCACTTTGGATAGATGTATTAATATCTACATACAGATCGAGTTTTGTTTTCTGTTTTGTCAGACATGACTGACTGACTGACTGACTGACTGACTGACTGACGGATGTCATATTCCACATGTAATTCTGTGAAATGACAGTAAAGGACTGATATAGCTAGTCTTAATTTCATAGCAGCAACAATAAACTGTCCTAAATGGCTTGATGTTTATGTAGATTTGTGAGCTGAGCTTTTCGTTTATGTTTTTCTATTTTCTCAGGCTCAGTTTACAATGAATGCAGCTTCCAGTTCAACAGGGAGATGGTGGAGGTAAAAAGGGTCCAACTTTTATACTAATTACATGCAATGTTTCTTCCAATCCATTCCTTCTCATTGTTAACATGCCCTTACGCGTGTTGATGTGCACGTGAGGCTGCCAGTTAATTAACTTCTATATATTGCTGGATTTCTACTTATATCATGCATGCACTTTTGAAAACTTAGGACACAGAAGCAAAAGGAATATACATTACATGCATTTAAAAATAAAAACTATATCCCACCAAGTACTATAACAAAAGTATAGAGATCTCAGTAAGAAGAGCATGATACAGGGTGTGGCTTTTTTGGCCCCTTAAAAAAAGGTTAATGTGATCATTTGAATTAGAGAAAAGTTTGGTCACATATCATCACCCTCCAAAACCCACCGAATTGTTAACTTAAAGTCAGTCATGCTAGCTACTTCTCGTACTTTTACAAAAAAAATATTTTTAAACGAGACCTAAGTAAGTAAGTATGCATGCTAAACAGTTATAACTTAAAGTGGTTGTGCTATTTCAGGGTGTGTCTGTGGTAAGCGAGAAGATAACAAGGGGAGATGTTCAACATCTAAGAAAACTTCTCGCTCTCAATCATCCAAATCTTGTCTCCATCTGGAAAATTGACAATTTGGATTCGCATTGCCCAACTGTGGACGTGGTGAGTAAAGTCTAATCAAAATCTAACTAATTTGGCATTTTCATATAGTTCCAGTTAGTTATCAATGGTATTAAAAGTACTCCAGGCATCAAGCAATTTCTCTAAAAAGCAATGACTTGTCTTAAATGATCATGACCTTGAATATTGATCATCTAGACTCAATACCAAATTAAATCTAACAAGAAAAACACGTCTAAAACATGTTATAAGCTGCTTAGTGGTACACATCTTTATGGGACTATATACCTGTGACGGCATTTTTAGGTTACCCTATTCCTAACCGTTTAAGCGAAAATGAAGAAGAGAGAAGAATTACTTGTATTAATTTAAATGGTCTAATCGTGAAGAGAGGTTTAGTTTATGAAAATGTTGCAAATTTCAATTTTCTATTTACCAGATCTCAAAAGAGGCTTCCCTTGGTAACTTGAAGGAATACGTTCTTGATAGGCAATGCCAGAAGGAGAACATAGTCACGTACCTGTCCCAAGTGGCCTCTGCACTACATTATCTTCATGTAAACCACATTGTGCATGGAGACCTCAGCGCTGAATATGTGAATGTGCTAGCGCCAGACAAGGTACATGAGATGACATTACATGGCATGACATGAGAATAATCATCATCTAGGTTGTCCTCAAAATACATGTATCAATTCCGCAAAGTCTGAGATGCAGGTCATGAAAAATAAAGACTAGGTGATCACAACAGATTAAGATCGACATTGGCTCGATACATATTCTTCCAACTTGTACGATGAGAAATCGGTATGGTCGATCACGTCTACTCGTTATGCATGCAACTCTGTTAATTCACTATTTACCAAATTACCAGTGGTCGCCGGCACAACATATGACTTGTAAGTTGTTACAATAGAAACTGAAAACAGTTTTAGGTATCTGCTATATAGTAAAACAGTTTTTTTCTTATTTATGTGGTGCGAATGTTGTAATTGTTAACAAATGATACAAAGGAAGATGAAACTAGTTAGACTGTAAATCAGTCTCTCTTTTCTCTCAAACAAAATCATGACGGGAACGCGCATTCACAATCCCGGGGGGAGGGGGGTACTCCCTTATATAAGCTATATAGGTATGTGCGGCGCCAAAGGGTATGGTTTTTGAGCAGTTTTGGTCTGAAAACGGGTATAGGTCGCATTTGCATGCGCTCACACACAGTGGAGTGGTTTACAGTCTAAGACTTCTAAACCAATATTGTAAATCCACATTACACGTCAATCAATTCGGCGCGAGTAAGAATTTCTAGTTCCAGTTTCCATTTCAGATGTCTTTTTATTTGCTTTGTCAGGTGCAGGTTGGCCATCTGAGTCTCTCCAAGGCTCTTTCTATGAGTGCTTATGAATTTACCAGTACTTCATGCGTGGTGAAGGCTGCCATACCACCTGCTTCTACTCGCTGGTGAGCAATTTAGAGCTTTAATACTTTTAAAGTTCCATATCAGATGTCTGGTCGATAAGTAGGTAGATGAAGGTCCTTGGTCGATATATTGAAATCAAATGTTTTTAAATATCAAAATATAAAATGCACATGCATAAACTGCATGATCATTCAAGCTGGTTCTAGGGTGACTGCCTGTACCAGATCCACCATTCCAGAAGAACGCTCCCAAAACATACACTCTATATAAATAATGTGTCAACGATGACTCCCAAAAGTTGCTTCTGACGAATCTACCATTCCCATCCAGGCAAAAAATGTTTCGTTTGTTTTAGTTCCAACTAGAGAGTTTTACAAACGTACTCTGCAAAGATAAACGACGTAAACTTGCACTAAGTGAGTGCGCTATTTTGACAGGAGTGCACCAGAGGTGATTTTAGATGGACATTACACACACGCCAGTGATGTGTGGGCATTTGGCATTCTTGCTTGGGAACTGTATAAATCGTTCTCAACTGGACAAGATGGGCGACCATTATCGGTGCCCTTCTACAATCTTGACAATCATGAGGTAAATCCGAAAGCTTTAATAACTGGTATCCCAACAGCTTTTTACAGGAAGTTTTATATTAGAGCGGTTTTCATTTGAGTGTCGTAAAACCAAAACCAAAACCAAAACCAAAACCAAAACCAAAACCATGATTGGTTTTGGTTTAGCATCTGATTGGTTGAGTAGGTGGCGCGAGTTTTTTAAACCAATCACAGAACGTAGTAAAGCAAAACCAATTTCGGATTACTTTCGATACTCAATTGAAAATCGCTCTACCAAGCACTGACCAGTTAATTTGTAGCTCCTGAAGGAAACCGCCCCTGATCACCACCGATTCTCTCGGAGAACGTTTGTTCCGGTGTTGGGTGATGGACCAGAATACAAAAACAGAACCAAGGAAGAAAAAGCAATGGCTAAAATCCTCAGTAGATTAACTGATAAACATCAGTAACATGATTAATTTATCTTACCGATCAAACGGGACGGTATCCCACTGTATGCGAACAGGATCGAGAAGGCCATGGATAATGTCAAAAGTCGAACAGTCGAAGCTCCACTCGCCCCCACCTCTCTATAACGACCACCCCTCTTCAACGTTAACGGCCAGAATTGTTTGTCCCGACCGTTCGCCGATCCATACACTTTACTCTTATTGAAACCTCCATACATTACGGCCACCTTTCTACGTGCAAAGGCCAGTTAGTTCTGCTCCAGGGTGGCCGTTAATTATAGAGAATCAGTAGTGTGGTCCAACTGTAATAAATCATATCAAGGAAAAATATCAAATCCAAAGCTAATCGTGACCCCCCGTTGATGAGTTACATGAATTCAATCTATTTCAGATTCTGTCTCATATAAGGGGCATAGGACCGTTGCCCCAACCTGACGGATGTCCCGATTGGATGTATATCATAATGCATCAGTGCTGGGCATACGATTCCAGGCAGAGGCCACCTTTCCTCGCCATTTTTGACTGCCTCACGAACAGGTACTTTTACAACTGTCTTTCACTTGCGTAAAGTATTTACGGGATCAATATTCCAGAGGAGAATGTATCCTATTCTTTGTTTTCATCTGACGTCATCAAAATTCTAAAATCTAAACTGTTAATCCTACAAAGCTATTCTTTTTATATCTTCTAGGCATGGAAATCATTAATCTCTATGCAAAGTTTGGTATCGATCCAGTGATTCCTTTTGGAAATAAAGCTATTTGAAATTTGTGATGTCCCGGATAAACGTGTTTCTAAACTGTCACAAAAACGGATTTTTTTATATCATTTTTAAATTTTCAGACGTGATAATAATTTAGAAGTGATGTCTAAACAGATTTGAAGTGAAAGCTAATGATATTTACAGTAGAATCTGCTCTACTTCTTGTGAAATTTTATGGCGGCCATATTTGTGTCTCTCGGAAGGACACAAACATGGCGGCGGCATACTAAGTACTGTAATTTTCTGAAAATTAGTTTGGCAATTACTCGGTTATGAAAAACGCTACAAAGCTATAATTTGCCTGCTCTTTTACCTGTTAATTTTCAGATGTTGTTCATGCAAGCAAACAGTTTTTGTTATGTTGATGAAAACCACCAATAGATCCAACCTCGTTCCCAGGGTCTCTCATCTCCCCACCCCAGAGGCGCTCTTTGGGGGCGGTGGATGAGAGACCCTGGGAACGAGGTTGCAATAGATCGAGAATAAATGAAAAGGAATTTAAAATTTTCACCTTGTCAAGCGGTATATCTATTGAGTTTTCTTCAAAATATAACAAATACCCATATTTGATCAGCTAAAAATACTATATGTACTCAATTAAAAAAAACTGTATACCGTATACCCCAAACCCCTTTTAAAGCTTGCTCAGACACTGTCTATTTATCATGACATTTTGAAAAGAAGAATGCCGCGAACCTTTATAATAAACGGCTCCCAGTAACCGGTAAACAATTAAGTATTTGCGGTCACCAGGTTACAGCACGTCACTGCTTACAACTGTAATAAGTGCAATTTCTCTTTGTTTATTAAGGGAGCCAATGAAGTCCTGGATTATGACGTTATGGTTATTAAATCACGACAAAAGCAAATGGCCAGACTTGTCGATCAGTCAAACGGAGGGCGCCTGCCATGTAACAGCCGCAGAGCAACACCCTAAAAAGGAGGTCATCGAGAAGATGTGCTCAGAAGACTTCTTTGGCAAACACAACTACAAATATATCGAAACTACTTCTGATATTGCAGGAGACGTCGAATTCGGGGAGGACGAACTCTACGCTTATTCGTCGTACTCGAAAGCAAGCAACTCGGAAGTAAATGAGAATTTGGACAGTAGCTCGGAATACGAAGCTATATGCATCAGTTGCAATGAAGTGGGAGAAGACAACAAGCCTATGACAAGGAACGCAGCACTTGGGGAACCTGGCGACAACGAATCAGGCTATTTATGCCCTGTTGCAATGGAAGTTGAAGAACGCAGTGACATTGAGCACCATTCCCGCAATCAGGACACAACCGATGCTGTTGGGCGCAAGAGAAGTCACACGGAGATATACCAAGCTGAAGCTGTTTCCAGACCATCAAATGAAGACACCGACTCTAAAGTGATCACAAATGTCAAGAAAAGAGTTGTAGAGCACAAAACTAGTGCGTTCAGTTTGGATCAAGACGAGGGCTCACTGGGCTTTGAAGAGCACCAACACATGGCCTACAAGTTGCCGGATCGACACAATGACCCCCAAGACGAAGACATGGGTTTTGAGGGGTACCAAAACGTGGCCTACAAGTTGGATCAACACAATGACTCCCTAGACGAAGACACAAATTTTGTAGAGTACCAAAACATGAAATTGGATCAAGAATCCATTGATAAAGACACAGGTTCAATCCTGACAACGGATGCTCCAAGCCTTGTAGAGTACCAAAACCTGGAATTGCATCAAAACGACGGTTCAATGGATGAAGAAACGATGGGGTGTTCGTATGGTAATATATTGCCGCTTGGGCTCTCCACAGGAGAAATGAATAACACATTGTATTCACATGTCAACAAGATAAAAAAAAATGTCAACTGGAAAATAAGGAAACTGTTTACGCAAACATCATAAATTGGGTTTCAGACCAGATGGTACCACAGAGCGATCACCTGTATGCAAACGTACAGGAAAAGGCCGACGAACCTGACTGTGACAGTGCCTCCCGAGTAACCATGGAAACTGGACAGGTACACATGGAAGCTGACTATCGGACGATATCTGTTTACGTCGGTGTTTTTTGATTTCTTTATCACCATAAATTAAAGGAAAATTAAATTTAGTCTGGCGAATTTAAAGATATGATAAATCGATAGCGACTATCGCAAATATGAGAGGAATACATTAATTATTGAGATACCGTAAAATTCCGAAAATAAGCCCCCGGGCTTATATTTTTCAAAGGACTTTTTTGAGGGGCTTCTATTCGGAGGGGGGTTATATTCCGAGGGGCTTATTATAGGAGGGAAATTTGCGTTTCAAAATCAGCTTATAATTGGAGGGAAATTTGTGTCGGCAATAATTTATTTTTCAATGGCAAATGATAATATTTGGGCGTTAACTACCTTTGTAACACAATATCACCCAGCATTGCCTAGCCTAAAGAACATACTGTAACTGATCGGGAAATGGCACCTTATACAGAACCAAGCACATCCAAAAGAAATATTTAAGGAGCCTCCCCTCATTCATATCGAAAAGGGAAATCCCTTAAAGACCAACTAGTACGAGCTAAGCTATAAAGGTTAGAGAATACTGTTTATGAACTGCAGGAGTTGCGTAGGCCCGTCAAAACCTTTTTAACCTGTTCCCAAATATAAGCCCCCGGGGGCTTATATTCGGAGGGGCTTATTATAGGAGGCGTTTTTGCGTTTCGAATTTGGGGGGCATGTATTCGGAGGGGCTTATATACGGAGGGGCTTATTTTCGGAATGTTACGGTATTTCTGCAAATTTGACAACTTTGAGCACCGTTCTATATCAGTGCCTTCGTGGCTAAACGACCAACAACTAGAGATCATCTTCTACGTTTGATCTTTAACTGTAAAGCCCAAGTCAAACGAGGATGAGATTTGCTGAGAGTTGGTTCACGAAAGTCACCTCGGTCCAAAAGAGAGTTAGAATCGTCAACGACTTTTAAGTAAAAATCGAACAGGTTCAAATTCGATGAGAGCGCATTAGAGTCGCTGAGAGTGGTTGAGAGTTTCAGAGCACGAATAGTCGAAAATACTGTGTAAATAATCATTTAACATAAGGTTGAATCATGAATATAAATTACAAATTTAACTTCATATATCATGAATACCCAGGAAATTGTTGTTTGTCTCAAGACTCAACATCGGGCATCATATGTCATTCATATTATATTAACGGTTTATACAATATAAATTACTATACAATTCTTGTAGTCTTATATAGTTCTATGAAGAGCTGCAAGAAGTAGAATTGATGAACTTTACTGTTGAACAACAGTGTTGTTACTTTAGTGTTGAACAACAGTGTTTTCCGTAACGCGCGGTCAGGAGGACTAAGACCCGTGTAATACGGTCTCATATTTGCACTCGTCTTTGTGCGTATTTGCACTCTAAAATGCTATGTCGTATAATAAAGGCCTATATATATGTTGTAATTATAAGCGTTCAAGTAGTTTGCGAATACTATAGTATATTAAGTTCCCATGCACATTATATACATGCATGTAATGGCATTCTTGGCATTCTTTGCAGATTAGACGTAGACGTTGAAGATTCATAGTATAGTAACTTTTTATATAAAAAGGAAATGTTATAGTGGTGTATTTTTGTTACATTATGATCTCACGTCTGTTTTGTATTACTCAAGGAGGATTTAGTACCAATGAAGTATTTTTATTTGTACGTATTTTATATACTTTTCATACATCATTATACTTAATACTTTTTTAAGGTTTAGCCTGTAGCTTGTATATAGACTGTGTCGTAGTGTCTTTATCACTTTTGAAGGGAAAAGGCATTTTGATATCATATTTGTATAAAATAGTATATATTTTCATGAGTTTTGTAAAAATTAAAACTTAGTTAGAATCCAAATACTGCCCATGCATCTTTAGAAGTTGCATTGTTTCAATAATGAAAGTACCAATACAGGTTTCTGTACTTACTTATATCTTTCAATTCAGAGAACAGGAACCATTGATTGAGGCATTAGTGTAAGCAAGAGAGGATGATCTAAGAGAAGGATTCTCCGTGCCCCATGATAATGCTTTGAAATCTATCAATAGTTTCGCGCCATGCTGTGAAAGTTATTTTTATTTCCTTCTGATCGAGGCTCCAACAACACATCGAACTGACCAATCAGGTAGCGCTCTTAAAATAACCCAGCTATGGACTGAAAGTTAAAAATGGCCTGAGTTTCAAACCAATATCATTGCAAGAGACCCATGTATGGGGGAATGCTTATTCTTAGATCGCCCTCTCTTGGTGTAGGTGATCGATGAATTTCTGGTCGGTTAACGTTATGACCATTTATGGTTTGCCATTTTCTCAGATTTCCCTGAAATGCTGAAGTCAAGGAACCGTGAACTTAAAACTACCCACAATACCTTTCGGGATTGTCGCGTGTGCATTTTTCCGACAGCCTTTCTCGAAACAGCTGTATACGTTCCAAGCCAGAGTCAAGCGTCGCTGCGATTGCAGTCGATAGGAAAACACAGGCACGTAATACGTGCGTTAACTTGATGTCTATGCCAAATACACATATTTCAGCATAAAAATACTGAATACATGTGTCTACCCGTTTAATTTAATAGCTTTTATATTACAAATAAAGTACCGCAGGTTTAGTTTTACCAGAACTTAAGTTAAAAATTTTACTGAACGGTATAAACAAAAGAGGAAAGCAACTCGTTGCTGGAATATTCCTATTTATAAAGAAGCTGTGATCGTTGCCTAAAAGTTTTACGAAGAAAAAACTAATTTTGAACTCGCAAGGATTTTTCTCTTGAGAGGAAACTACGGCCTTGTAGGTAGTTCGTTGTGAGGGTTCCTGCTTTAAAGTTTTGTTAAAAAGCCTCTATTTTCGGATTTTCGTTTATCGCGAAGTGAGCCGAAATGCCTTGAACTCGAGCAAACTTCGAAGTAAATTTTGCGCAAAGCAAGCTCGAGCGAATCGATAAATTTTATTTCAGTGTTATTTAAAAACTTCGAAGTTAAAAATTCAGGAGATTTTTAAGCAAGCTCAAACAATTTCCACTTATTTTCAAATAGATACACTTAGGAATACAACATAAACTCCGCCCGACAAGTAAAGTTTGACGAATGAATTTTTTCTCTGAAATAAGCTTATAAATAGTTTCGTGTCGATTTCCTGCGCCGTACACTCGCTCATTTGGGCTTTGTTTGCCAGTTTAAAATAATAAGCCGGTTATTACCACTTTTTGAACTGTGAATAGCAGACTGATCATGAATGACAATAGATATAGTGGTGAATGCTCGAGCTGTCTCGGTTGTACGGCTGTAGTCATCTACCCGCGTTGGTAAATCTTTCCCTGCTCAATTATTTGGCTAAACTACAGAAAACCCCACAACTTATTTGGGGCCTCGCTGAATAAGAATAAAGCGTATTGCTTACAAAGTTTTCATTCTACAAAGCGTTAGGACACATGTAAAAGAGGTGGATCAAAATTGCCCGGTATTCTGCGATCGCTCCAAACTTGACGCAAGAGTTGTCATTCGATCATCATCTTCGCGCCTAGGTGGCACATAAGGCTGAGACCAGAGTTTTCCCGGCATTTTTGTCTGTTGGCTGCAATTCTTTCCACTTCGCTCCATGTAACTTGTCTGGGAGCCACCTCTGTTGTCCTGGGACTGATCATCGCTTGATAGCAATATAGTCTACTGCGGTGGGGCTAGCCCCACGCGCACTAGTTGCCAGAGCCCTGTTAGCCGGCATGACCCGTTACCACCTCCCACGACGAGGACGTAGGGTTGGACTTTGGGAGGCAAGAGTTGTCATAGCTAGTCGTCCCCTCGTCCCTCCTAATGCAAACCAAGGGGTTTGGGTTGAGGGACGAGGAACGTACCACGGAGTGTAAGGCTTGTAGATCCTTGTAGCGATCTCTGGGGTTTAGTTTTTCGTGTTCCAGTAGGCTGCTCCAGGACAGAACGCCTCAGAACCGGCCTTAAATGTTCCAGCTTAGGAAGCTGACAGGGGATAGAGACTGATCGTACTTCAATTTGAAGTTTGAAGATTCTCTTTGGATTTTCTCGTCTATGGAAATTAAATTACAGTCAAACCTCTATTAAGCGGTCACCCTCGGGAAATAGCCAACTGATCGCAATAGAGGTGTTCTAAAATTTTCAATTTAAAATTTAAAGTTAAAATTTACCCACACAAGCCTATTAGCCCAAACAATAGCATTCTTATGCTGATTACATATAATATGTTCTGTTTGACGAGCTCTAAAAGAAACTGTACTGGACTGCTCCGCTTATTGTCGTGTAAATATCGCATTGTAATCTGACCAGTGACCGTTTAATAGAGGTGTTTACAGTGCTGTATGGGGAGAGATTTTCGGGAATTTGATAAGTGACCGCGTAATCAAGAGGGTGGCCGCTTAACAGAGGGTTCAGTAGGGGGTTTGACTGTAATGATCTTGCTCACGGGATGGATTTAGTTAGTGATAGTGAATTGATCGGCCTTATACAAAAGCTGTATGGGTGTGTGCCGCCTGACATGATGACATCCGCGACATCAGAGCGAGGCCTCGAAGTCCGAGCTGTAGTTCAGTTCATCTGTTCAATTTTCAATATGTATTCCGCGGCAGCCTACCTTAAGGCGGGATTCTACCTGAATGCCAAATATCTCGTTCACGTTTCAAGCAATCCAAAAACTCTCCACTCAGAGTCCCATGAATCTATGTTATGGGGTGTTTTGTAAATTTTTGGGTGATTTTTGGGTATTTTGGGACGAAATAGTTTTTCTCAAAGGAGTTGTAAAATTTAGGGAAATGAGAAATATTGAAGATTTAATGTAGTTTTAAAATTAGAATTTGTAGTTAAAATTAGTAAATGGACAACAACAGACAGTTGATACCCACGCAAGAGCACCCGCGTGGGTATCAACTGTCTGTTGGTGTTCCAAAAATCATTTTCTTTCTTCTATTCTTTCTTTAAACCTCTTAAAATTTCATTGAAATTCACGTTTACCCCCGCCTTAACCCTTTCACTCCCAGAGTCAATCCTTGAGTCAATAAATGTGGTTGTAACTTTCAAGTCTGTGGATGAAACCCTAGTGTGTGACCATTCAAATGACAGCTATTGAGCAGTACTTTCATGTGGTACTGTTTGGTTTTGACTTTTTTGCAAAACGAAATTCAATTTTTCCCCCTCAGTTTTTAACTTAGCACTCTTGGGAGTGAAAGGGTTAATGCACCCAACTTGTTAATACTGGACCGAGTATTTATTATTCAGGGGCACCCATAGATGGAGATTTGGATGGAAATAGTTTTTCTCAAAGGAGTTGTAAATTGAGGGAAATGAGAAATATTGAAGATTTAACGTAGTTTTAAAATTAGAATTTGAAGTTACAATTAGTAGATTGACAATTGACAGACAGTTGATAACCACGCAAGAGCACCCGCGTGAGTATCAACTGTCTGTTGGTGTTCCAAAAATCATTTTCTTTATTCTATCCCTTCTTTAAACCTCTTAAAATTTCATTGAAATTCAGGTAGAATCCCCCCTTAATTTGCTGATTACCAGTCTTAATTGGCCTTCAAATATTTTTACCTCCAAGAAGGATGTTCCCCAACCCAAAAATAGTGAATGTTCACCCCCTTCTCCCTTCAGCCCCTCTGGATACAGACTAAAATTGCCTTTGCAACGAACGAATCGCGTTTTACATACAGGAAAAACATTTTCTGCCCGACACGGAATTCTAAATTTAGCCCCGAGCACGCGATGAAAGAACAAGGACCGACACGCGACAATAGAGGCAATGACGCATTTCAGACGCCATTGTATTTTATACAAGGTTATCAGATTACCGTATTTTTAACTAAGTGAAAGTGAAGGTTGCTAGGCGATGCAGTTTAGCATCTTCAATCAAAACCCTGTTTAAGACAAGAATATGAAGCCTTACTAGAACATAGAATAGTGATTACAAATCTATTTAAAAGCTTTATGGAGCCACTTGATGCTGTTTACGCTATTGCGCCAACAAAAAAATAATGGTAAAAATTCGGCTTGTGGTTAAGTTTCTCATTAGGCCATGTAAAAGATAAACCAGTGATGAAATCGAATACCCCGTTCAAGACAAAAAAACTGAAAACCATACCCTATCGAGCCGCACGTCCCCGTTAAGGCCAGACAAGAGACTATGATCTTAGATCATAGTGACTTGGGCCAGATAAGGGAGAAACCCCCTTTCCCCCCCCCCCCCCCCCCACGGGCTAAAGACACTGCCAACATGACATTACCGATTCAAGCCCCCAGCCCACCCCAGCTCTTCGATCTAATGCCGTGACGCAGTCATCAGTTGGCAAGCAGCCCATCGATGACAGCTCAGTGTCATTTGAGCCAAATCAAGTGTGTCTGTATGACTTTAAATATACGATGCAGTGGAGTTTAGATACCGTTCACAAAGTAAAATAAATGTCTCAAACTCATTTGCAAGTACCAGAAACCAATCCACTAAAAAAGTGTGTGACTTTGAGACGTAAACCCGACTATCTTTGACTTTGATGGACAATACGTCATGTTACTATAAATATATTGTATACGTCAGGGTTTTCCCCGGAATCAGAGCGACTAATACCAGGTAGTAGACTGGAAGGGAAAGAACGGGTTGTACAGCCCTCTGCAGGCAGAGGGGTCGGATTCACGTTCTTCGTGTGCCGTTATCTTAATTAATTGAACATGTCTTCAGAAGACGGTAAGTTGAATTCTTAATCGATTTGTTTTGCTTTTGAATCATTTTTATTGGTCACAATCAGTTGGCTCTTGATAACAAATTTTGCGTAAAACTGTTTATGCAAGATGCAAGAACGGCTCGTCATGATCAAAGTTGATTTTCCACCAGATAGATTATTAGAACTATTGGAACTAACTTAAGAATATTGCATCCATAACCAAAGTGATACTCTTGCTCGATATTCGCGCAATACAGTCAACGTTCTCCAATCTTCAGCTGTAGCATTCCGATGGATAGATCTAGCTTCAGTCTGCACATACGAGGTCATTAGCATCTCGCAGACGTGTACACTATATGTACACTGTCGAAATGCATGAAACAACTTGTCGTTACTGCTCAAAATCAAGCCAGGGTACGTTTACTCTCGGTTATGTATCCTTTAAAGTGGTAGCTATCCGTTCAGATTGGATTGTTTTGTCTAAACAAATATGCATATTGGACCGTCTAAATCATGATCACGTTTACGAGATCAAAGCCGGATCGGATCGCCTAGACCGGCTGAAACCCAGAAGCTAAGCTACTTGCACTACTGTCTCGGGATACATGTAAAAGGAACACTTTCACACCCCTGTCCACGAAAATGGTATGCACTAGCCGAGCCGTACAAAAATCCCCGGCTTGGTCGCAAACAATTCA
>MU827324.1:95183-108477 GCA_029204205.1 Desmophyllum pertusum
AGCGATTCTCCATAATTTCCTATTCAGGGCCCTCTTAAATGTTGTTGTTTCGTGCATGGATAAGACACTCTCACAGTGCCGCTTACTCTAACCAGGAGTATAAATGATTGAGTACCGGACAAGGGGCTACCCAACCGACAACACTTTCCTGTAGGTGTCAAAGAGACGTTGTTTTTACGCTATAACTGTGGCTTTTTGTGCAGTGTTAATGGCTTATTTTTAAAACGCTAAGCAAAAATTTTATCTGTTCGGAATACGTTAGCTGAACTTTCAAACTTCAGAGATTGTAGGGATTGAAAGCTTATTACCCGAATTTATTAGGTGAATTTTCCTTTCCAGATAATCCTAGCTGACCGTTTTTTGTACCCTAAAACGACATTTTTAGTCTCTCCGAAAACAAAAGGCGTCGTAAATTTTCCACATATTACGCCTGTATCAAGGTGACATTTCCCTCACGCGAATATCCTATGCGAGTTATAGGCCATTTCGAACAGATATTTCAGGGGGGGGGGGAAATGATTCCGTTTGGGTGGCCCCTAGAACCGGGAGGAGACTGGTTATACGGCAACCTGACAAATGTAGAGGACCATCCAGGGGGTGATAACGTACTCATATTCGCTTTTGCTACTGAAACCGAATACGCTCGGCCAGTTTGTATGCCACTAAGCACGTAAGATTTTGTTTTACATTCTAATTAATACAGCTAGTTATACTGATGTCTTTATTTATTGTTGTTACGCGGCGAATTATAGGAGGCTTGGAATTTCAATGGTTCAATCAAAACATTTTTCGGAAAAACCCAGAGAAATTCATCCAAGAAATGGACATCACGCTTGTTCGTCCAAGAGGAAAATAAGACTTCATACTTTCATAAAATTCTCCCGCATCTGGAAGAATCATGGGTAAATGCTTTTCGAAAAATTTGGATATCTACGAGAATCTAGCCAAATATCTTGCAGCGGAAAGAGTGGTAAAGTGGTGAGACAGGCTCTTCAGTTGCTTCTTTACTTGATCTGCAAAGACAACTTTGATAGCTGCCGTGACCAGAAATTTGTTGGCGTGGAAGGCAATTACAAGGTCGTCCAATACTGTCACCAGACGGATTGTTTAAAAAAGACAGACATTCAGAACTAGAACTCAAACTTCATGTATACAGCCGTATTTTATCATCGCTGGTCATACAACAAGTTCGACAAGGGGACTTGCATATTGCGACTATGGGGCAAGATCTGAAAAAGCTGCAGAATGAGTTGAAGAGATTTAGCAATCAGCTCAGCAACAAAAGGACGGATGGTTTCCGATATTCCATGGAATTTATCCTGAGGGCAATTAGCTATCTGTTGAAACCCAATGATAAGTTGAAAGGCTTCCTTTATGAATGCCTAGAGTTTTGTTTGAACCAGGCAATCAACAGCGATGAATTGAAGGTTCTTCGTAAGCTAAAGAGGAATGGTGAATGGATTGATCTACACTGCATCTTAATTCATCTCCATGGAAAGGTAATATAATTATAACTTATTATTTGCGTTTCATTTTCAATCCAAGTAAAAATTTCAGACGTTTCGTAACATTCCTCGATGGATATTTCGAACGGAGACAAGTTGTTATATAGAGAAAATTTGTTTCAATATCCTCTTAGTTAATACGGTCGCACCAATTGTCGTCCAAAAACAGATTATTTGGCCAAGATAGATGGAAATCACTTTCAAACTTAATGTCATGATGACAACGATAACGATGATCACCATACATGCATCATCTTTGTATCGAATATCCTCAACCGCTTGAGCTCGCTTGCAATTGTTCTACATTGTTGTATCTCTTAATTTGCACGAATTGCCGTCTTAACACAAATATTTGTTTAGCCAAGGTAGTTAAAAAATAATGTCATGTCATAATGATGATCGTCCTCAATTCATCCTCATCATCTCGTTCTCGTTTATCCCAGGCTATTAAAGACTAAGCATGCATCTATTCTGGCATTATCTCGGTCACCTACAGCTGCAATGATCCCATTTGTGCACAACCCTCCGTTATATCTGACTAAATGCATTCAAAATAATTGTTTTCCATCTCAGGTGCACAGCGAGCGTCCCAAACCACAAATGGGAGACCGAGAGAAGAGCCATGACGCTTCTCAGGCCTCTATGTGGAAACTTATTTGGAGGGAGCGGTGGAGAACGAACTGGAGGTTTTGTTTATTAGGCAGCGTCGATACCATGTCTGATATTGGATATGAACAGCAACGACAAAAGGTGAATGATGCAACTTTTGAAAGCTAAAACTTTCTTTAAGGAGTAGTTTTATGTGACAATTTCTACGAGATAGCTTATTGCAATTCGTCAAGTTATCGTATATGTAGAATAAGAAAACATGATCTACATTACGACCCTCCAAGGCTTAAAAACCAACATTATTTATTATTTTTCTTTATTTTGTTACTTAAACCAAGATGGCGAACAAGAACAGAGTCTGTCCCGAGTTCCTTTTCTTTCCTTTACATTTTTTAGTAGCAAGTAATCATATCTCACTAACATTAATTCTCGCGGCGTATTAAAGATGAAAATTAAGAACCACCTCGCCATATTCTTTATAGCTCTTCTCACGCCCTGTATACTCTTAACTTATCAATCCTAATCCTAACAGGATCATTAGTCCTGAAGTGTCGCCGTCTCACTCGCCCTAACTTTTCGAGGGCCGAAGGAGACAGCCTTAACCGTCGCATATTTGCTTTGCGGTATTTTTCTTTTTAAGGATCAAAAAACCCAACTTAGTCTGCATGCCATGGGTGCTTGCTAGATTTGACTTATATCCTTTTTTGTTTCTTTTACGATACTGGCAGAAATGGAGGCAAGGAGCTGGTGGCTGTTTTGGTGAATCTCCTTAAAGGATGCAAAAAGTACAGAAACAGAACCAGAAGTGTAGAGCATGACTTGAGCGCCGAATCTTCAGAAGTGCTGTTCTGGTCCAGACAAAGAAACCAAGACGTTTTGGTTCCATTTTCTGTCCAAGAAAACGCAAAATTTACAGCACTGAAATGCATTCCGCAGGATCTCACACATTGAACACCTGTCCTCCAAATACGAGAACTCAGTAACGCATGAAATTACCAAGACGATTATTAGCCAAAGCTCAAGCTGCTTGTGTCAACCATGGGATGTTTTCAGAGAAAGAAAAGTGGCCGTGAAAGTCCTATTTGTCAAAAAGAAACATCTTTTTGGAAGAGGATCCCAATCTTCCACGCCAAAGAGGAGGCGGCTGGATCAGAGAAGCCGACAACTTGAGACGGTTAAACCAGCATCTCAACACCGCAAACATTCCCTGTTTCTTCTCAAGCTTACGACACTAAAAGCCTTGCCGTACCAATCTTATCACAGCATTTGAAGATGGGGGATCTGTTTGCAGTTTTGTTCAGAGGTCCCGCAAAGGAAGTCCTCATGCTTCAAACCAATCCAACTTCTTAAGATGCCTCTTCCGACATCGCTGAAGCTCGATTGTAACTTAGAAAAGAAAGGTTTGGTACACCGCGCTGTCCAATGGCAACAAACGCTCCTTTGTGGGGAGTACAATTATGTCTGCAAGTTAGGTTGGCATTGCATTCCCTACAGCAGCTTACTAAAAAAAAAAAAAAACAAAACGCAAAGTAAGAGCCGATAAATATAATTTATTTAATTTTATATGAAAGTAAAGTGCAAAGGAAACGGCCTTGATACAAGTTTTAATGGAATTCCCAAGTGGTATTTCGCGCATGTAACTCTTGCGAATATATACCGACAGAAGATCTACTATATATTGTTTATCCACAGTTCCTGTCATTATGATTTACAACTGAATAGAATACACTATACTCTAATTTCTATGATCAGACTTGAGCTCCTAATTTCAAGAGGAAGATTCCTTCCAAACATTTGCTGTCAGGGGCTCGAGAAAATACGCCGATATACAAATGATATGAATGATTGGTTTGATTGATTGACCTGATTGAATTGATTGATTGATTGATTGATTGATTGATTGATTGGATTGATTGATTGATTGATTGATTGATTGATTGATTGATTTGATTGAATGAATGAATGAATGAATGAAAAATTTATCACTTTCATGGTCATACGCCCGAGGAGTTCGTGCGGTAATATGATTGCCGCAGGTACCGGTCTCACACAAGAAGAGAGAACTCCTGTGTTGAAAGAGTTGATATTCTTTTTACTTGGCAAGCTGAAAATTCTGTTCGCTGGAATAGCTATTGTTCAGTTTGATGATGGTTTTGGGCCAGAATTTATCAGCAAAACAAACGACGAGGAACTAGCTGTGAGATGGAAAGCACCAGAGTGTCTATTGGAACATCGCTATTCCACCGCTTCTGACGTGTGGGCCTTTGGGGTTCTTATGTATGAGGTGCTCACCTATGGTGGCCCACCCTTACAGACACATCCTTGAAAGGCTGACGAGTGTGTCTGTTCCCGTGTAAAGTATTCATAACAGCATTCCTAGTATTTCGTAGCAGTCAACCCATCGGTCTACTTAAAAAACTAACTCTAGATCTACTCTATGGTTAAAGCATAGAGCGATCGTCCCTCCCATCCCAATGTGGCGGCGCGGAAGTCATATCGTGGGGTTTGATTTTGTTTGTTGTTGGTTCCCATCCTTGCTCCAAGGATGAGGGAATCCGAGGGCCACAGTGTCAGTCTGTAAGACTGTTTTAATAAGTGTCACCCTTGTTAAACAAAGTCGATTTATTTATTTCATTAATTTAGCACAACATTCGTAAAGAAACGGACTTGGAACCCATTAGGATTTGAGAATGGCAATGGTAGGCGAGTTTTGACATGGATTTCAATAAAAACAATGTAACCGTGAAAGCCAATGAATCTCATGTTAAACGTTTTTGGCAAACATGCATTTAAACAGTGAGTAATTGCTGAGGGAATTTGTAATGGTTACTTGATGTATTTGAGCCCTAGAACTCACTTAGAGTTTCATTTGTTTTAAGGTTATTGGATTCCGGACGGGAAAGAGGCCTTGCCTTTTGAGTCCATGGTTTTGAGAAGAACGAACATGAGGCTGAATGAAGCACACAGTGCTGTGAAACGCCAACGATATAAGAGACTCAAATTATCTGAAGTCAAAAACAAAGCTTCAGTCGAAATAGCATTGAAAATGCAGGTTACTTGTACTTTATTGTTTTTACTATGTACTTTGTAGTCGTAGTACGTGTACTGCATGTATACTATCAGGATAATGGTGTAAACGGTATATAGATATAATAATTGGCTTATATAACGGGGGGGGGTTGTTGGGGGAGTCAGAGAAAGGCTGAGAATAAACTCCTAAATGAATTAGCTAAGGGCAGATTTGCATGTAATTTTTGATTTCCAGCTTTTACTTGACTGATGGTCCCTGTGATAGTGGCTCTGACAAAGTAAGAAAAATCTTATTATCATGCAAATACAGACTAAGGAAAATCATTTTCAAACTCACAATTGCCATAAACGCCATCATAATTATTGGATTCGATTCTGTTTGTCATTCATTTCTTATAAATCGGTATTTATTTATTTACTATCTTAGACGAACAGCAATCACGGCCTGACCCACCATCCCTGGATATGCACGTCACTTACAAGTAAGTAGAAGTAGAACCTTTATTTTTAAGTTTTATTTAATAAATCATTGCACGGGATATCAATATATCTTGGCTTTCAAGTGAATAAAAATTGGAAATCCTAACTGGATGGATTAAATTATTCCACGCCTTCTTCTTGATCCTAAATCTCCTTTGTGTCCATACCCTTATGTTTCTGACATCCATAATTGAATTTATAAGTAAAAGCTTTCTATGCGATCAGCGTGACCTTACGTACTTTGTCTTTGAATAGGACATTGGGAATTCAGAGGAATATACAGCTCTATTTCAGGTATTACTGAATATTTCTCGTGGTTTAAAAGCCAGGTTAACTGGCGCACGCATGTGAAGATGTTTAGCTTTAGTTGAACGATTGAGCCATATACAGTATCTTAATTTGAAGTCTCGAGACCTGATAGCTAAGGGCCTCCACAGATTAGAGAGATAGTTGTCGACAACTATTTAGTTGTCGATCATAAAAAGTTGTCGATAACAAAAAAACCCAGTGTGTGGAGGTAGTTATCGATAACTAGGGCCTTAGTTATCGACAACTAGCTTCACACACTGGCTTTTTTGTTATCGACAACGTTTTATGATCGACAACTAAATAGTTTCGACAACTATCTCTCTAGTCTGTGGAGGCCCTAAGATGAAGAAGAATTTCATACGATTTGTGATATGACCTATTTGAACACTAGTCCGCTTTGTCATCGATATATTATTTGGGAGAGCACCCTGTCAGCCGGAACTTCACTTTTTGCCAGTATTATCGTATGAATATGAAGTAGTTCTCCTGGCAGTATATATAACATACAGTGAAAAATATATATTCTAGTGTCATATTGGATTTATGACTCATTAGTTTTATCTTTAGTTTTATCATACTGTAGGAAAGGGCAAGTCATTCGAAGCCTTTATGGTTTAATCTGCTTTTGGTACTGATAGCCAAAGGCCATTTCACTTTGGATAGATGTAAATGGCTACCTACAGATCTTATTGAATACAAAACTACTACTATAGCAATGAAACAATTTTTGTACTCTTTTTATTTTTGATCGAGTTTTTGCTTTCTGTTTTGTCAGACATTTACGAAGATTGTAACTCGCAGTCCATCGAGGAGGACCAAGAAACGTTATACGGTAAAGTTTGTTTCAGTGTCAGTCCGTAGTTATTATCTCTGTTTTGATTAATCATTTATGGATTGCCTTACTGGCTGACTGACTGATTTCCCATCCACATGTAATTCTGTGAAATGAGAGAAAAGGACTGCTAGTCTTAATTTCATAGCAGCAACAATAACTGTCCTATAATGGCTTGATGTTTATGTGGATTTGTGAGCTGAGCTTTTTTTGTTTATGTTTTTCTATTTTCTCAGAACCATTTTAATGAATGCAGCTTCCAGTTCAACAGGGAGATGGTGGAGGTAAAAACGATCCAACTTTTATACTAATTACATGCAATATTTCTTTCAATCGCATTAATTCCCACTTGTTAACATGCCCTTAGCGAGTGTTGATGGGCACGTGAGGCTGCCAATTTAAATTAACTTATATATATTGCTATATTTCTACCTGTATCATGCATACACTTTTGAAAACTTAGGACACGGAAGCAAAGGTGCATTTAAAATAAAAACTATATCCCACCAAGTACTATAACAAATGTATAGAGATCTCAGTAAGAAGAACATGATACAGGGTGTGGCTTTTTTGGCCCCTTAAAAAGTTAATGTGATCATTTGAATTAGAGAAAAAGTTTGGTCACATATCGCATCAGCCTCCAAAACCCCAATTGTTACCTTAAAGTCAGTCATGCTAGAAATTTAAAGCTACTTCTCGTACTTTTACAAAAAATATATATTTTTAAGAGACCTAAGTATGTAAGTAAGTAAGTATGCATGCTAACGGCAGTTATAACTTAAAGGGTTGTGCTATTTCAGGGTGTGTCTGTGGTAAGCGAGAAGATAATAAGGAGAGATGTTCAACATTTAAGAAAACTTCTCGCTCTCAATCATCCAAATCTTGTCTCCATCTGGAAAATTCACAATTTGGATTCGCATTGCCCAACTGTGGACGTGGTGAGTAAAGTCTAATCAAAATCTAACTAATGTTGGCATTTTCACGTAGTTCCAGTTATTTATAAATGGTATTAAAAATACTCCATGCATCAAGCAATTTCAACAAAAATCAGACTAATACCAAATCTAACAAGAAAAACAGGTCTAAACATGTTGTATTTAAGCTGCTTAGTGGTACACATCTTTATGGGACTATAAACCTGTGACGGCATTTTTAGGTTACCCTATTCCTAACCCTTTAAGCGAAAATGAAGAAGAGAGAATTAATTTAGATGATCTAATAGTGAAGAGAAGTCTAGTTTATGAAAATTTTGCAAATTGCAATTTTCTATTTTACCAGATCTCAAAGGAGGCTCCACTTGGTAACGTGAAGGAATACGTTCTTGACAGGCGATGCCAGAAGGAGGACATAATCACGTACCTGTCCCCAGGTGGCCTCTGCACTACATTATCTTCATGTAAACCACATTGTGCATGGAGACCTCAGCGCTGAATATGTGAATGTGCTAGCGCCAGACAAGGTACATGAGATGACATTGCAATGGCATGACATAGAGAATAATCATCATCTGGGTTGTCTTCAAAATACATGTATCAATTCCGCAAAGTCTGACATGCAGGTCTGAAAAATAAAGACTAGGTGATCACAACAGATTAAGGTCGACATTGGCTCGATACTGAAACATATTCTTCCAACTTGTACGATGAGAAATGGGTATGGTCGACCACTTCTGCTCGTTATGCATGCAACTCTGTTAGTTCACTTTTTACCAAATGACCAGTGGTCGCCGGCACAACATATGACTTGTACGTTGTTACAATAGAAGCTGCAAACAGTTTTAGGTATCTGCTATATGGTAAAACATTATTTTTTTCTTATTTTATGTCGTGGTCGGTATGTTGTAGATTGTTTAACAAACGGATACAAAGGAAGGTATGAAACTAGTTAGACTGTAAATCAGTCCTCTCTTTTCTCTCAAACAAAATTAAATCATGACGGGAACGCGCATTTACAATCCCGGGGGGGGGGGTACTCCCTTATATAAGGCTATATAGGTATGTGCGGTCGCCGCAAAGGGTATGGTTTTTGAGGCAGTTTTGGTCTGAACAACGGGTATAGATTTTGACCATTTTGGGGGGGGTCTGAAATAGGGTAATGTTTTGCCATACTGGTCTGAATAGGGTATAGGATGTTTGCGCATTTTGACTTTAAAATGGGGAAATTTTCCCCGAAATTTTAAGGGTCATGGGGAGGTCTGACATAGGTAGGGAAAAATCCACTATATTTTGGTCATGAAATAGGGTAAGGGTTTTCCAGACGTGTGCCGCACCAGCCCTCCACAGGCCAAATATTTGGGGAGTACCCCCGACCCCCCTCCCCCCCCCCCCCCCCTCCCGGGTTCAACAATCTAATCCATGCTGTGAATCCGAAGGACATTTTCAAGGTCGCATTTGCATGCGCTCACACTACAAAAAAGAGAGTGGTTTACAGTCTAAGAACTTCGAAAACCAATTATTGTGAAATCACACATTATACAGCGTCACATCAATTCGGCGCGAGTAAGAGTTTCTAGTTCCAGTTTCCGCATTCCTAACGTCCGTTTATTTTGCTCTGGTCAGGTGCAGGGTTGGCCGTCTGGGTCGCTCCAAGGCTCTTTCTATGAGTGCTTATGAAGATAACCAAGTACTTCATGTGTTGGTGAATGCTACCATGCCCACCTGATTTCTAATCGCTGGTGAGCAATTTAGAATCTTAATACTGAGTAATTTTTAAAGTTTACCATATCAGATGCCTGGTTGATAAGGGAAGATAGGATGACGGCCCTTGGTGCGATATATTGAAATCGAATGTTTTTTTAATATCAAAATATAAAATGCACATAAACTGCATGATCATCATGGCTATTAGTACACTTAGAACTGATAGCAACGCTCCTTGGGAATGAGGTTGTCGCTAGGGTGGACTGCCGCTAAAACGTTGCTTTTTCACGAATCCAGATCCACCTTGATTCCAAACGAACGCCTCGCAAAAAGGATTCCAAAACATACACTGAGTTGTATATTATCTAATATGAAGTACACTATTTTGACAGGAGTGCACCAGAAGTGATTTTAGATGGACATTACACGCACGCCAGTGATGTGTGGGCATTTGGCATTCTTGCTTGGGAACTGTATAAATCGTTCTCAACTGGACAAGATGGGCGACCTGTATCGGTGCCCTTCTTCGATCTTGACAATCGTGAGGTAAATGTAAAGGCTGTAATAAATGTAATTCCAACAGTTTTTTACAGCAGAGTTAATTTGACATTACCATACAATTACCAGTTAATTTGTAGCTCCCGATCGAAAGCCACTACCCCTGATCGCCATCGATTCTCTTGGAGAACGTTTGTTCCGTTGTTTGGCGATGCACCAGACTACTAAAACAGAACCTATAGGCAGAAAAAGCAATGGCTATTATAACCTCAGTATAGATTAATAAAACATTATTAACATGGCTATCAAACTGATAAAAAGGGACGCGGTATCCCTCTGTAGGTCTCTGTATGCGAACATGATCGAGGAGGCCATCGAGAATGTCAAAAGTCGAACAGCCGAACCTCACTAACCGCCATCTCTCTGCAACGTTAACGGCCAGGATTTTCTGTCCCGACCGTTTCTCCGATCCATAATACACTTTAATTTGCTCTTATTTAAAATCTTCCATTAATTACAGCCACCTTTCTACGTGCAAAAAATAAATCATTATCTAATCATGACCCCCGTTTAATGAGTGACATGAATGTCTATTTCAGATTCTGCCTCATATAAGAGACATTGGACCGTTGCCCCAACCTGTACGGATGTCCCATTGGATGTATATCATAATGCATCAGTGCTGGGCATACGATTCCAGGCAGAGGCCACCTTTCCCTCGCCATTTTTGACTGCCTCACGAGCAGGTACTTTTACAACTGTCTTTTACTTGCGTATAGTATATTTACGGGATCAATATTCCAGAATAGAGTATATCCTATAGATTGAGGATAAATGAAAAGGAATTTAAGTTGAGTTTCTACAAAATATAACAAACATATTTCAGCTAAAAATACCATATACCCCAATTGAAAAATACCTGTAATACCGTATACCCCAAACCCCTTAAGCTTGCTGACACTGTCTATTTATCATGACATTTTGCAAAGAAGAATTCCGGGAACCTTTATAATAAACTGCCAGTAACCCGTAAATACGTCACTGCTTACAACTGTATTGTGCAATTTCTCTTTGTTTATTAAGGGGGAGCCGATGAAGTCCTGGATTATGACGTTATGGTTAAGAAATCAGCACAAAAGCGAATGGCCAGACTTGTCGATCAGTCAAACGGAGGGCGCCTGCCATGTAACAGACGCAGAGCAACACCCTAAAAAGGAGGTCGTCGAGAAGATGTGCTCAGAAGAATTCTTTGGCAAACACAACTACAAATATATCGACATTACTTCTGATATTGCAGGAGGACGTCGAATTCGGGAGGGACGAACGGCTCTACGCTTATTCGTCGTACTCGAAAGCAGCAACTCGTAAGTAAATGAGAATTTGGACAGTAGCTCCGAATACGAAGATATATGCATCAGTTGCAATGAAGTGGGAGAAGACAACAAGCCTATGACAAAGAACGCAGCACTTGGGGAACCTGTTGCAATGGAAGATGAAGAACGCAGTGACATTGAGCACCATTCCCGCAATCAGAACACGACCGATGCCTGTTGGCGCAAGAGAAGTCAACACGGAGATATACCAAGCTGAAGCTGTTTCCAGAACATCAAATGAAGACACCGACTCTAAAGTGATCACAAATGTTTCCCCAAGAAAAGAGTTGTAGAGCACAAAACTAGTGGGTTTCAGTTTGGATCAATACGAGGGCTCACTTGGCTTTGAAGAGCACCAACACATGGCCTACAAGTTGCCGGATCGACACAATGACCCACAAGACGACGACATGGGTTTTGAGGGGTAGCAAAACGTGGCGTTACAAGTTGGGTCCCAACATAATGACTCCTATACTAGACGAAGACGGACAGACACAAATTTTTGTAGAGTACCAAAACATGAATATTGGATCAAGAATCCATTGATAAAGACACAGGTTCCATCCTGACAACGGATGCTCCAAGCCTTGTATAAGTACCAAAACCTGGAATTGCATCAAAACGACGGTTCAATGGATGAAGAAACGTGATGGGTTGGTTTGTTTCCACAGGAGAAATGAATAACACATTTTAATTCACATGTCAACAAGATAAAAAACAAATGTCCAACTGGAAAATAAGGAAATACTGTTTACCCAAACATAAATTGGGTTTTCAGACGCAGATGGTAACCACACAGAGCGATCACCTGTATAGCAAACGTACAGGAAAATGGCCGACGGAACCTGACTGTGACAGTGCCTCCGCGAGTGTAACCATGGAAAACTGGACCGGGTACACATGGCAAAAAAAAGCTGACCTTCGGACGACATATCTGTTTTACGTCGGTGTTTTTTGATTTCCATTTATTACCATAAATTAAAGGAAAATTAAATTTCGTCTGGCGAATTTAAAGATACGATAATCGATAGCGACTATCGCAAATATGAGAAGAAAAAATTAATTATTGAGATACCGTAAAATTCGCGAAAATTAAGCCCCCGGGGCTTAATATTTTTTCAAAGGACTTTTTTTGAGGGGCTTCTATTCGGAGGGGGTTATATTCCGAGGGGCCTTATTATAGGAGGGAATTTGCGTTTTCAAAATCATCTTATAATTGGAAGGGAAATTTGTGTCGGCAATAATTCTTTTTCAATGGCAAATGAATAATATTTGGGCGTTATACTACTCCTTTGTAACACAATATCACCCTGCATTGCCTAGCCTTTAAAGAACATTACTGTAACTGATCGGGAAATGGCTACCTTATTACAGAACCAAGCACATCGCGAAAGAAATATTTAAGGAGCCCTCCCCTCATTGTTTTTCATATGCGAAAAAGGGAAATCCCTTAAAGACCCAACTAGTATACGAAGCTAAGCTATGATCGATGAAGGCTTGAGAATACTGTTTATGAACTTGCAGGAGTTTTGCGTAGAGCACCGTCAAAACCAATTTTTTAACCTGTTCCCGCAAATATAAGCCCCCGGGGGCTTATATTTCGGAGGGGCTTATTATTATCGGAGAGGGCTTATATTATAGGATAAGGGAGGGGCCTTATTATAGGAGGGAGCTTATTATAGGAGGGGCCTTTATTATAGGAGGGGCGTTATTATAGGGAGTGGGCTTATTATAGGAGGGGCTTATTATTTGGAGGGGCTTATTATAGGAGGGGCTTTATTATAGGAGGGGCTTATTATAGGAGGGGCTTATTATAGAGGGGGCTTATTATTGGAGGGGCTTATTATTGGAGGGGCTTAATTATAGGAGGGGCTTATTATACGGAGGGGCTTATTATTGGGAGGGGCTTATTATAGGAGGGGCTTATTATAGGGAGGTTCTTATTATAGAGGAGGCGTTGTTGCGTTTCGAATTTGGGGGGGTACATGTTATCGGAGGGGCTTTATACGAGGGGCTTTT
>MU827324.1:108977-149290 GCA_029204205.1 Desmophyllum pertusum
AAAGAGCACTGTACATGCACAGCACACAGCGGTCAAACGTACTGCGCGCGCGCAGTTCCCGCCAAAACTTTGCAGTCAAATGTCTTAAAATTGCGAAGTCGTCCGCTTTAAAGCTCAAACTTAAGAAATTTACTGAAAACTTAAGGTTTATACTCGGAGTGTGCATAGATAATGTAATAATTGTTATCCAAAAAGTGTCTCGGCTCGTATTTTGGTTTACCACTGCATGTTCTATAACGTTTCCTTACAAACTTCGCGGCCATTACGCTTCAAACTCATGGAAAAGTCAAGGCCGCGGAAACCGGAAGTGGCGCGCAATTTTTGCGTTTGACCGCTGTGTGCATGCACAGTCCTTTCTTTACTGTGACCCACAGCCAACAATATTGCGGTATATCGCGAAATACGCAGCCCGGAAGTCGCGTATCCTCCAACTGTATATTAGAAAGTTCATGGCGGAGTTTGACAGAGCCAAAGTTCTAATCCACATGAATGCAGTGCCATGCAGCTTAACAAGAGAATACCCTGAAGAGAAAAATGAAATAATCAGCGGAAACCAGCAAACACTGAAGATGCTGATTATAATTGCCAGGGTGAACGCAACACGTCGCTCAACTTCTACCACATAGCTTCTCGCTCGTAAATGTTGTTTTGCTCGCCTTTCTTTGACCAGAAAAATCACGATCGACGCGTAGGACACGACAATAGCGGCGTAGCTAACCAAAAACATCACAAGAGAGAGTAGAGATATTTCTTTTAAGCCGGACACACGGAGACAGACGATGGCTACTGCTAGACTCCACACGGTTACCAACATAGTTTTCAAGCCAAACTTTTTCATGATGCTGCCGTGGCGCAAAGAAAACACAACGGCAAGGAAACGATCAATGCTGATCGCTGCAAGGTGAAAAATCGACGCGGAACACGACAGATAACCAGCAATTGAGTAAATAAGTTCCAGGAGTTTTGGACATTCGTGAGTAAGAGCTATCTTGACGACCATTGCTCCAACCAAGGGAGCAGACACCATGGTTACGATCAAATCAGCAATCGCCAAGCTGACAAGAAGGAAGTTTGAGCTTCGGCGAAGACGAGGGTTATTAACAACTGCAATGCACACCAGGATATTTCCGAACGTCCCCAACACAGCTGTCAGAGAATTTGTGGTTACCAGCGCAATGGCATGTGCCAAGGGAAGGTAGCAATCTTCTGCAGAGGCGTTCGTTAGATTCATGCTGTTCTCCAAAGAGCTAGTCATGCATGGTCGATTGAACGAGGCTACAGAACAGGACAATTTACTAGTATTTATCATAATTTATTATAAGGACTCGTGAATGACTCGTGAATCAGTCTGCTGAAGGGCACGTGAAACTACAACGGAAACCAATTGAACCGGAAGATCAGGTTTTCCGGTTAAAAGGGGGAAGTTAATGTAACCGCCAACCGATCGCACAATAATCATCTGACATTGTCATATCTATTTACAGATATTTTCCTATAAACTACGGAATGGAATATCCATTACACGTTCAATTTACTGACTAAGATCGGTCTGGATTCAAGAGGGATATCCTTTTATAGTATTAAGCCGAAAATATGACAGGAACTAGTTTTGTTTTAAAATTAGTACCTCTTTGGGTGAAAATGATTTCGAGCCACACCCACAAAACAACATTCTGGTACCTTTTACGGGTTTCTTTCAAAATTTCCGACGATCACCCCCGTAACTTTGATATGGGTCGGAAATGGAGAAGGAATTAAAACTGGAGAATATTCCAAAATGATAGAAATTTCAACTTTTTAGGGTGGAATTGTACAATTTAACTTTGGCTGATATCAGTGTTACTGCAACAAGGCAGCCTGAACTTTTCAGTTTCACCAGAACTCTTGCGGTTTCATGCGATCACCAATTAAAGTAATATTAGACTATTTTCAGTTTCATTGAACCCTATAAATCAGGTTGGTTTCTAGAGATTTCTGAAGCGTTTTTCACTCAAATGTGTTTTTAGAATTTCCGAAGCAATTTTCCGGGTTGTTTTGATTCGCTTTTGCATGGATCATACAGTAATAAAAACCTAAATCAGGTAGTAAATTTAGTTTGTTCGTTTGAAGATTAAAATAGTACAAGCAAAGAGTGGTTTCGCTTTGAGCGTTTTGTATAAATACCCGTGCAGAAAAAACATGAGGTTTTGAAATGGCTTTCTTTTCGCTCAAAACTGTTTTTAACTAATGATTGACAGGTGAGCCCTGTTCTGTCACGGGAAGCCCCCTTTGCGTTTTTCGTCAGTTCGCCGGAGTTCTTGACATGTGCGGGCGATTTGTGCTGTGTGGGATTTTCACTTTTTATTTTTCAAGTTTTCAAGAACTAATTTAAAGCAATATTGGACCAGGAGCAGAAAACAGAAGGCGACACTCGATGACGGTAAACTAACTTGTGCCTTGTTTCCACAAATAGCTTCATTTGCCTAACAGTTTGTGTGTAAACTTTCACATTTTTCAGTGAACAAATTGTTGACCAATGTTCGGAGCGATCGCAGAATACCCGGCAATTTTGGTCCCCTCTTTTACATGTGTCCTAACGCTTTGTAGAATGAAAACTTTGTAAACAATACGCTTTATTCTTATTCAGCGAGACCTCAAATAAGTTGTGCTCAATTATTTGGCTAAACTACAGAAAACCCAAGAGAAAGATTTACCAACGCGGGTAGATGACTACAGCCGTACAACCTCCATTACCGCACTTTTAACGAAACCAAACGTACGTTGGCTTTGAAGACAGCTCGAGTATTCGCCACTATATCTATTGTCATTCATGATTCTCCTATTCACAGTTCAAAAAGTGGTAATCGGCTTAATATTTTAAACTGGCAAACAAACGCGAAGACCGCCCAAACTGGCGAGTGTACGGCGCAGGAAATCGACACGAAACTATTTATAATTTAGAGAAAAAATTCGTCAAACTTTATTACTCGTCGGTCGGAGTTTATGTTGTATTCCTAAGTGTGTATCTATTTGAAAGTAAGTGGAATAATTTTGTTTGAGCTTGCTTAAAAATCTCCTGAATTTTTAACTTCGAAGTTTCTTAAATAACACTGAAATAAAATTTCTCGATTCGCTCGAGCTTCCTTTGCGCAAAATTTACTTCGAAGTTTGCTCGAGTTCAAGGCATTTGCGCACTTCGCGATAAACGAAAATCCGAAAATAGAGGCTTTTTAAACAAAACTTTAAAGCAGGAACCCTCACAACGAACTGCAAGGCGTAGTTTCCTCTCAAGAGAAAAAATCCTTGCGAATTCAAAATTAGTTTTTTTCTTCGTAAAACTTTTAGGCAATGATCACGGCTTCTTTAGAAATATGATTTTTCCAGCAACGAGTTACTTTCCTCTTTTGTTTATACCGTTCAGTAAAATTTAATTAAAATTAATTTAACTTAAGTTCTGGTAAAACTAAACCTGCGGTACTTTACTTTGTAATATAAAAGCTATTAAATTAAACGGGCAGACACATGTATTCAGTATTTTTATGCTGAAATATGTGTATTTGGTATAGACATCAAGTTGAAAGTTTAAAACCCCTTTCATTATCCTTGTCCTAGAGCATATGTTTCCTTCTTTGGTGTTCAAATTTTGGGTATATTGAGTATACTGGTACACTCATTATCCTTGACCTAGAGCTTATGTTTCCTTCTTTGGTATGCCACTAATGTTTGCCGTTTTGGCTTGCAACCAATAATAAAAATTTAAAAAAAACTTTATTTAAGTTACAGAGGATTTAGCACTGCTGTACTAACTGGCTGTTATATACATGTACACCTATTTCAATTAACGTTTGTCGGATAAAAATCGGATAAAAGCGTAAAGCCTACAAGACACGACCAAATGGTAGTCTGGGTATTCATTTAATTTGCATATCGCTGGAAAAGAAATCTACACGTTTTTATTTCGCACGTGATGTATTTGGTCCTGCCCCGAATTATATAATTTGTTTTTCCATGTTTTTTCGCTAGCTTATTTGGCTACAATTTAGTTTGGCTAACAGTAGCTTACTTCTACAGGTTTAAAACAAAAAGGAAACGTTAGAAATAATGTTTTACATGTTACTTCTCATTAGTATTCGTTGCGTGCAGCAGTTTTCTACTTTTACCCATGCCTACCTTTCGGTCTTGTCTTGTGGGCTTTGCAGGCTTTTAAAAACATTTCTATCCGACAACGTTAATTGAAATAGGTGTATACATTAAGCCTATACCCCAAAACGTCAACGCGTCTACACGTATTACATGCCCATGTTTTTCCTATGACTGCAATCAGTAGCTGCGATGCTTGGCTCTTGCTTGGAACGTATATATTCATATCTGTGTGCGCCTTCTAAATATCTCCTTAATGTTAATTTAATGAAATAATTTCTGCAGTCTAAAGTCGTTTTTGTTGAAATTGAAGGGAGGGATGGGGAAAGTGCATTAGGTTTTGCTTATTTATCCAAAACTGTTTATATACGAATCTACCTACTTGTAGCTTTTCAGCAAATGGGGCAAGCTCGTTCCCAGGGTCTCTCATCTCCCCACCCCAGAGGCGCCTCTGGGGTGGGGAGATGAGAGACCCTGGGAACGAGCTTGCAAATGGGGTGTTCTACTTCAGCACGGATGGTCATAATAATTTAGGGGAGGGCATGGCTACCGTGTCAAATGTCAATCAGTGTAGGAAGGGTGGATTAGTAAGGTGTGATTTTTTTGTGGGGGGGGTGATTTGATATTTGACCTCAAACTGAGCTAAGTGATGAATTAAGCACGGCAGAAATCAGTTATAACTGTACTTTTGTGTTTACAGGTACATGCGGTGTAATTTATACAAGATAAGATATCGATAACATAAAATAATCATTTTAATTCATTTTCACATTGAATAACTCCAAGTAGCAACTATCCTTTAGGTCGTCGGCTTTAAAATGACTTTAAGTCATCGGGAGAAACCATACTGAAATGGTCATAACTTTAACCGAACAGAAATTCATCGATCTACTGCGAGTTATACTGCGACTTTTACTGCGAGTAATACTGCGAGTTATACTGCGAGTTAATTCGACTTTCACTGCGAATTATACTGCGACTTTTACTTGAGTTACTGCGAGTTATACTGCGAGTTATATCGACTTTCACTGCGAGTTTTACTGCGAGTTACTGCGATTTTCACTGCGAGTTATACTGAGCACCCCTTTTCTGGTCCGGCCTATGTTACACTCTAACATAGGCTCCCCTAGCTACTCTAGGGGAGATAGTAACTGTCTTCCCTGTCACCCAGGTTTTGCCACCATAATCAGTATCTCTGTTTGGTTTCTTGTGTCTACCCAGTACCGGGGTGGGTGGGGACCAGCATCGGCTACCCTTTAGCGCAGCTTTGGTCCTTCCCCGTGTGGGTGGGTCTTTTTACCCCTTAAAGTATGGAACAGCAGGGTCTCATTAACTGCCACTTTTACTGCGAGTTATACTGCCACTTTTACTGTGAGTTACGGCGACTTTCACTGCGAATTATACTGCGAGTTATACTGCGACTTTTACTGCGAGTTATACTGCGACTTTTATTGCGAGTTATACTGCGAGTTACTGCGACTTTCACTGCGAGTTACTGCGACTCACACTGCGAGTTATACTTCGACTTTTATACTGCGAGTTATATTGTGACTTTTACTGCGAGTTATACTGCGAGTTACTGCGACTTTTACTGCGAGTTATACTGCAAGTTAATTCGACTTTCACTGCGAGTTATACTGCGACTTTTACTGCGAGTTATACAGCGACTTTTACTGCGAGTTATACAGCGACTTTTACTGCGAGTTATACAGCGACTTTTACTGCGAGTTATACTGCGAGTTACTGCGACTTTCACTGTGACTTTCACTGCGAGTTATACTGCGACTTTCCCTGCGAGTTATACAGCGACTTTTACTGCGAGTTATACTGCGAGTTATACAGCGACTTTTACTGCGAGTTTATACTGCGAGTTATACAGCGACTTTTACTGCGAGTTATACTGCGACTTTTACTGCGAGTTATACAGCGACTTTTACTGCGAGTTATACTGCGAGTTACTGCGACTTTCACTGCGACCTTTACTGCGAGTTATACTGCGACTTTTACTGCGAGTTATGCCGCGACTTTTATTGCGAGCTATACTGCGACTTTTACTGCGAGTTATACTGCGACTTTTACTGCGAGTTATACTGCGACTTTTACTGCGAGTTATGCTGCGACTTTTACTGCGAGTTATACAGCGACTTTTACTGCGAGTTATACTGCGACTTTTACTGCGAGTTATACTACGACTTTTATTGCGAGCTATACTGCGATCGAATTATATTGCGACTTTTACAGCGACTTTTACTGCGAGTTAATGTGACTTTCCCTGCGAGTTATACTGCGAGTTACTGCGACTTTCACTGCGAGTTATATTGCGACTTTTACTGCGAGTTATACTGCGAGTTACACCAAGAGAGGGCGATCTAAGATAAGCATCCCCCATACATGGGTCTCTTGCAATGATATTGGTTTGAAACTCAGGCTATTTCAGTCCATAACTGGGTTATTTTAAGAGCGCTACCTGATTGGTCAGTTCGATGTGATGTCGGAGCCTCGATCAGAAGGAAATAAAAATAACTTTCACAGCATGGTGCGAAACTATTAATAGATTTCAAACAATTATCATGGGGCACGGAGAATCCTTCTCTTAGATCATCCTCTCTTGCTTACACTAATGCCTCAATCAATGGTTCCTGTTCTCTGAATTGAAAGATATAAGTAAGTACAGAAACCTGTATTGGTACTTTCATTATTGAAACCAGGGGGGGCTAGCAGCGAGGCCTGGGACCTAGTATATATGATTGCACATTTTAGAAATTTGGCCGAGCGAGACTAAGTACTGGTTTGTTTAAAATAAACATGGCGGACGATGGCTGACATGACGTGCGTTTGTGTTCGTTCAGAAATATTTTGGCGATTCCACGTCCAAACATCTATGGGAACGATTCGGTCGCTGTTTAACTGAACTTTGGTCATTGTGGGACACCATGGATGAAAATTCCACAGCAAACTCCCGTAGAGGTACGTTTCTCGAATGATTGACAGATTTCTTTACTTGTGCGATCATGTATTGCGGAAAAGCGGCAAGATCAAAGGGCGCTGCCTGCCCCCCTGATTGAAACAATGCAACTTCTAAAGATGCATGGGCAGTATTTGGTTTCTAAACTAAGTTTTAATTATTACAAAACTCATGAAAATATATACTATTTTATACAAATATGATATCAAAATGCCTTTTCCCACACTACGACACAGTCTATATACAAGCTACAGGCTAAACCTTAAAAAAGTATTAAGTATAAATATGTATAAAAGTATAATAAAATACGTACAACTAAAAATACTTCATTGGTACTAAATTCTCCTTGAGTAATACAAAACAGACATGAGATCATAATGTAACAAAAATACACCGTTATAATATTTCCTTTTTATATAAAACGTTCCTATACTATGAATCTTCAACGTCTAATCTACAAGGAATGCCATTACAGTGCATGTATATAATGTGCATGGGAACTTAATATTATAGTATTCGCAAACTACTTGAACGCTTACAACATATATATTTATATATAAGACTACAAAAATTGTATAAGAATTTATATCATGATGCTCGATGTTGAGTCTTTGAGACAAACAACAATTTCCTATAATTATGAAGATTCATGAAAATTTGTAATTTATCTTTCATGATTCAATCTTATGTTAAATGACTATTTACACAGTATTTTTCGACTATTCGTAGTGTCAAAACAAAATGTTTCCCGTGTGTTAAATTATATACAATCTGCGGAGTCACTAAACTTCTCTCTAGTATACTCTTTCAGAAAAAAAAAAATAGCAGACTTCATACACTGTCAGCGACTCTCATCGAATTTGAACCTGCTAAATTTTTACTTAAAAGTCGTTGACGACTCTCAGTGATAAGTTGAGAGTGAATGGCCTCATTTAATGTCCTGGAAACAGCTTCAGCTTGGTATAAATCAGTGTGACTTCTCTTGCGCCCAACACTCGGTTGTGTCCTGATTGCGGGAATAGTGCTCAGTGTCACTGCGTTCTTCAACTTCCATTGCAACAGGGCATAAATAGCCTGATTCGTTGTCGCCAGGTTCCCCCAGCTAGTGCTGCGTTTTTTGTCATACACTTGTTATGTATTGTACATTGTGTACCACTTCATTGCAACTGGTGCATGCAGATTGGCATTCTGAGCTACTGTCCAAATTCCCATTTACTTCCGAGGTGCCTACTTTCGTTCCTAAAGCCTTCATGTATGTGTACTCGTGTTTGCCAAAGAAGGCTTCTGAGCACATCGTCATGATAACCTCCTTTTTAGGGTGTTGCTTTGTGTCTGTTACATGGCAAGCATCCTCCGTTTGACAGATCGACAAGTCCTTCCATTCGCTTTTGTCGTGATTTCTTAACCATACCGTCATAATCCAGGACTTCATTGGCTCCCTTAATAAACAAAGAGTGATAGCATTTATTACAATTGCAATTGTAACGTGTTGTAACTTGATGACCGCAAATGCCTTGGTGGCAGTTTAAAGGTTCGATTATTATTTGTATGATAAATAAAATATACATGATCAGCCTGCAGGAGTTTGGGGTGATACGGTATTTTTAAGCTGAAATATGGGTATTTGGTATATTTTGAAGGTGACAATTTTAAATTCCTTTTTATTTATCCTCGATCTACTGATAACGTATATTTTCTTCTGGAATGTCTATCCCGTAAATACTTGCACGCAAGCAGAATATCCAAGTTAAGTGTATTATCCCTTACGGAATTAGTTCGGCAAACAGTGAAAGATAGTTGTAAAAGTACCTGCTCGTGAGACAGTCAAAAATGGCGAGGAAAGGTGGCCTCTGCCTCGAATCGTATGTCCAGCATTGATGCATGATGATATACATCCAATCGGGACATCCGTCAGGTTGGGTCAACGGTCCAATGTCTCTTATATGAGGCAGAATCTGAAATAGATATTCATGTCATTCATCAACAGCTAGGGGGTCATGACTAGCTTTGGATTTACCTATAATTCCACACGATTTTTTTCCCTGGATAATTTATTGCAGTTGGATCTCCACAATTAACGGCCACCCAGAGGTGGCAGTAATGCATGGAGGTTTCGAAGGGTAAAGTCTGTAAAGTGTATGCCGATCGGTGCACGGTCGATCGGGACAAAAACCCCTGGCCATTAACGTTGTAGAGAGATGGTAGACTGTTCACAGTCCTTCTATTTTCTCTTAACGCGAAAAGCCTGTGGAGGAGGCAGCGTTATAGAGAGAGGTGGCGGTTAGTGGGGGTCCGACTTTTGATATTCTCGATCATGTTCGCATACAGTGGGATACCGTCCCTTTTGATCGGTTAGAGAGTTGTTGATTAACTATAATTTATTTTCAATAAATTGTGATTAACTCTGCCTGTAAAAAACTGTTGGAATTACATTTATTACAGTCTTGCATTTACCTCACGATTGTCAAGATCGTAGAAGGGCACCGATAATTCTTGTCCAGTTGAGAACGATTGATACAGTTCCCAAGCAAGGATGCCAAATGCCCACACATCACTGGCGTGTGTATAATGTCCATCTAAAATCACCTCTGGTGCACTCCTGTCAAAACAGTGCACTGTTAGTGCAAGGTTGCATCGTTTACTTTTGTACGTTAGAAGAACAAACGAAACATTTTAAAATAGTACACTCTCTTCTTTTTGTAAGATTATATATTTTTCATGCCAGGCTGAATATTCTTATTTTTCTGCCGATTTTAGGCTGACTGAATATTCTTAATACATTCCTAGATTACAAAGTGATCCAGACTATAGTATTTCAGTAAAATAACAGAAATAATACAACCTAAGTTGTACACGTTTTTATCGGAAACAAGTATACATGGTACATATTTACCATACTTTTAAACGAAACATCATGTGATTTTATTGTATTTTATTTTCTATCAACATACAACAAAAATTCTTAACTAAATCTCAGCCTTGGATATATTTTTAGCATACTCTTAAAATTTCGCCAATCTCAGCCTCAATATTCTTATAAACAAGATCTTACAAAAAAGAGTGTAGTTTTAAAATAGTTTTGGGTACATTTGCTTGGAATGGTGTATTCGTCAGAAGTAACTTTTTGGGAGTCATCGTTGGACACCGTGTTTATTGATATAGAGTGTATGTTTTAGGAGGTTCTTCTGGAATGTGGATCTGGATTCGTCTAGGACCACCCTATTCCAAGGGGCGTGCTATATGTATAAATGAATGAATGAATGAATGAATAAATGAATAGATAAATAATGTCTTGATTAATTTGATAAAAATACATATTATCATGATCATGCAGGTTATGTGCATTTTATATTTTGATATCTAAAAACATCAGATTTTAATAAATCGACCAAGGACCTTCATCTACCTACTTATCAACCAGACATCTGATATGGAACTTTACATTAAAAGAATACTCAGTATTAAGGTCTATTAAGGCTCTAAGTTGCTCACCGGCGAATAGAATCGGGTGGCATGGCAGCCTTCACCACGCATGAAGTACTGATAACTTCATAAGCACTCATGGAAAGAGGCTTGGAGCGACCCAGATGGCCAACTTGTACCTGACAAAGCAAATAAAAAGACGAATTCACTCTCATTTTGCATTGGCAATTCTTACACGCGCCATGCAATGTGGATGTGCAATATATTTAATACAGTAGTAATATTGGTTAAGAAATCGTAAACTGAAAACCACTCTTTTTTTGTGTGAACGCATGCCAACGCGACCTCTCCTAATTCCCAACTAAATAGAGGGTGAATTCGCTTTTCCGTTCGCTCCCGTCATGCGATTTTGTTTGAAAGAAAGACAATTTAGAGAGACTGATTTGCAGTCTAGCTAGTTTCATCTTCCTTGTTAACAATTCAACATGCGCACCACATAAAAACGTTTTGCTATAGCAGCTTATAGCAGATACCTAAAACTGTTGACAGTTCCTGTTGAAACAAGACGGACTTGATAGCAACGTACATATGTGCTGGGTTTTTTTTGCGGCTACTACGACCACTGGTAATTTGGTAAATACGTGAATTAAGAGAGTTGCATGCATTACGAATATACGTGTCGACGTCATGATACATTTCTCATCGTACAAGTTGGAAGAATATGTTCCATTATCGAGCCAATGTCCCTCGTCTGTTGTGATCACTTCGTTATTTGTTGCATGACCTGCATGTCTGACTTTGCAGGATGTATTTTGAGGACAACCTAGATGACGATTATTCTCATGCCATTTCTTGTCGTGTACCTTGTCTGGCGCTAGCACATTCACATATTCAGCACTGAGGTCTCCATGCACAATGTGGTTTACATGAAGATAATGTAGTGCAGAGGCCACTTGGGACAGGTACTTGACTATGTCCCCAATCTGGCATCGCCTATCAAGAACGTATTTCTTCACGTTACCAAGTGGAGCCTCCTTTGAGATCTGGTAAATAGAAAATTGCAATTTGCAAAATTTCATGCATGGAGTACTTATGATACTATTTATAACTAACTGGAACTATGTGGAGATGCCAAAATGACTGATATTTTAATTACACTTTACTCACCACTTCCACAGTTGGGCAATGCGAATCCAAATTGTCAATTTTCCAGATGGAGACAAGATTTGGATGATCAAGAGTAAGAAGTCTTCTTAGATGATGAACATCTCCTCTTGTTATCTTTTCGCTTACCACGGACACACCCTGAAATATCACAACCACTTTACGTTATACAGTCAATCCTGTATTAAGCGGACACCCTCGGGGAATGCTCTAGTGTCCGCCTAATACAGGGTGTCCGCTTGATAGAGGTATTATTAATAGTCAATATATACAGGTTTGACTGTAACTGTTTAGCACTGATGCATACTTGTTTATTTAGGCTCTTTGCGTCCTGTGGCGCATAAGGCCCCGTTTAGCATGCATGTGTCCGTTTAAATTCACTCATTAATTAATCAGTGCTTTCTGACATATATCGACCCCTATATATATAGCTTTTGTCAATACAAACCTGAACCATTTGTCTTCTTGGAAGATCACCACGGTTGGACATGAACAATGCATTGTCTAACTGTTTCTGCTTTAACTAAAACGCAAAACGGAAAATGATCAGTTAAAACTTGTATATATAGACTATGAGAAGAAACTGTAGTAAAGCTTTGAGGGATATCAAAAGGCTGAAACTAAAAACGACAACAACAAAAACAGGAAAAAACATTTGGGGGTGGTGGAAAATCTCATCGCTTAGTCAGAACGAACAAAGAATACATGATATGGGTTTTCCTCTCTTCCGTGTCCTAAGCTGTCAAAAGTGAATGCCTGATACGAGTAGAAATCCAGCAATGGGATGTTACTAAAACCATGAACGGGGAACGAAAAAACGGGGAACGGAGCTAACCCTAACCTCAATCCTAACCCTAAGTTGAACTCTAACCCTAACCCTAACTATTGTTAGGGTTAGGATTTAGGGTTATTATTAGGCTTGAGTTAGGATTAGCTTCGTTCCCCGTACGCGTTCTCCGTTCCTGGTTTTAGTAACATCCTCCAGCAATGTATATGTTAATTGACTGGGAGCCTCAATGAAATGAATAGATTGGAAGAAATGTTAAATGTAATTAGTATAAAAGTTGGACTTTTCTTACCTCCACCATCACCTTGCTGAACTGCGAGTTCCATTCACTGTTAAAGCCTGAGAAAAGAGCAAAACATGAACGAAAATCTCGGCATACAATGTAAACATCTAGCCATTATAGGACATTGGTACGTGAACAAAAATAACCTGTTTATTGTTCCTGCTACGAAATTAAGGCTAGCAGTCCATTTATGTCATTTCACAAAATTAAATGTGAAGTCAGTCAGTCAGGCAACCAATCACAGATTAATATTTATTTTCTCCAAGAGTGGTATATGAGAAACACATGAAAACAGAAGATAAGAACTACGGACTGATACTGAAACAAACTTTACCGCATAACGTGTCTTGGTCCTCCTGGATGGACTGCGGGTTACATACATCCTCGTAAATGCCTGACAAAATGGAAAGCAAAACGCGATTAAATATAGAGTACAAAAAATTGTTTCATAGTTATAGTAGAAGTTTTGTATTGAACACGATTTGAATGTAGCATACAATGCCACATAAACATCTAGCCATTATAGGACATTTGGATGTCAGTAGAATCCCGCTAACTCGAACTCCCCGCTATCTCAACTCAAATCAGAATGGGCTCCTGCTCAAATCCATTCCCCTTGTCCTTGTTTTTCAGTCACTTACTATAATCTCCTAACTCGAACCCCCGCAATCTCGAACTATTTTTGTTTTTTATGCGCATGCGCATTAAAAAACAATGATAGAGAACCGTAAAAAATGTTAACACTTCGGGCGTTAGTCAAACTTCGGTGTTCCCTTGGGATTTCCCGAAGTGACACATCATCACGAGTGTTATTTCGTATCGTCATCGTAATCAATCTTTTAGGCCGAACAACCAACAGTCATAACGGCCATGATGCAGTGGACTTCCCAAAGAAGGGAAAATTTCAACCCTGCCACTCTGAGGTTTTCAGAAGAGAAGAGAAGATCAGACAATAGATAATTCGTGGAAACGTTTTTCTGTGAATGAACTGAACGCCAGCTGAAAAGTGGGCAGTGTGGGACTGCATGCCAGAGTCCGCGATCAATAGCGAATATCCAAGTCAACTTCTCTATACCTGCATTGACCAATTTTTGCTGTGACCTTTGGCTTGGAATTGTTTCGGGAAATCGTCATTGAATGGCGCCAAGGACCAAGGTAATTAGATTTCTATTGTTATGTTTATTACCCGACTTTTCGACTATGATGTTCGAAGCTACTCTGCTGGCAGGGTAAACATTGTCGTGTATCTTTCAGTTCTTTAGTAGCAGGACACTTTTGGGCTTTTATAGTTTAAAACGTACAAGCTTTTGGCTCGAAGCACAAGAACTTATATTTTAGCGTAAATTTAATTTGTTCTATTTTATCGTCATCAATCTCAGCGAAATATTCGTTACATACATCCCACTCCAAATGAAAATAAACCCTGTCAAAATTGCCTGTCAGAACGACAACAGGACGACTTTCTGGACTTTTTATTGCTAGGAAAGCAAAACAAACCGGCCTTCGATCGATAAAGAACGAGTTCAGTTAAAACCAATGTTTATGTCGCAGAGTTCGAGACATGTTAGAGTGCTGTGTAAACAACAAGGTTTTATAAGTTTAAGTTTATTTGTTTTCATTCTGATTTCTTGCGCTTTTCTTGAATTTATAGTTAAATCTCTATTTAAAAAATGCATTTCTTTCACTGTACATTGTTTCTTGGTAGTTTACCCAGGGGCCCGGAGGATTTTTTCTCTCTTGTTGAACTTTTGAGTCCTGACTTGAAATTGAGAAACCCCGGAAGCGGCACTTCGATGTTTACATCCAGGCGCCGGTGATTTGGTAAATGCGAATTTTGTATTGACCTCACTAGAGAGAAATTAAAATCAGCAGTGAATCTGTATATATAATAATACAGACGCAAAACTTCTCCGTTAATTAACGGCGAAATATTTCATCTGTATATAAAGATGCACACGGCGAAATATTTCATCTGTACATATTAAAGGATGCACCTAAAACTTTGCCTCCAGACGGGCTTACACGGAAATCGGTCAAATTTTCCAAATGACTCAAAATCGAAGAAATATAATTTTATAGGGTGAAAATCTAAAAACGTTTGCCTCCGGACTTCCATAGATTCGGCGCTCAGACTCTATTTTCAGTTCCTGGATCCGCGCCTGACATCACTTTTTTTCGCCGGGTTCTAATGAGAACCCGGCGAAAACAAGTGTAATCACACAATTATTAAGAGACCTAACCTGAAATATTAAACTTGCCAAAACCTTACATCTGGACTGCAAATTTTTTGCCAACTATGATTCCTTTCATATATGTAAGAGGCAAGAATTCAGATGTAAGGTTTTGGCAAGTTCTTTCAGGTTAGGTCTCTTAATAATTGTGTGAAATTACAATAATATCAGAAATTTCTACGTCCCCTCTTTCTTAAATTTGTGGATCCGCCCCTGTGTTGTGTTCTTGGGCAAGACATTTAACCCACACAGTGTCTCCCTCCTCCCAGGAGTACAAATGGTTACCAGCAACAAAATGCAGGGGGGGGGGGGGGGGGGGGGTAATCTGCTATGGACTAACATCCCATCCAGGAGGAGTAGAAATACTCCTAGTCGGCTTCATGCTACAGAAAAACGGGATACGCCCTGGCAGCGTGGGTCAGTTTGGCCAGAGTGCAGCTTAACCTATTGTCTGCACAGTATACAATACACTTGAATATTATTTTAACTGAGTGAGCATTCATTCTCCAATATAATTATTTAATAATTTTACAGCATCCATTTATTATCCAAAATGGCCATATGGCTGAATTGATTATTTATTTATTGTTTTCATTTATTTTGTTCAAATGGTAAACAGCTTCCAGTAACCAACTCCATTATTAGAATCTATTTGGAAAACCCATACCTTAAGGAAAATTGCATTCCCACCGGATTTTTACTGCAAATAGCAAGAAATTCCATTACCATAATGTGCCTCATTCATACCCCTGCAAATAGCATAACTTGTCTTTATTGGCACCAAACACATAAAAAACAAGTACGCATTGCGGACCTATTTTTTGTTTCCCTTGGGAGTTCGAGTTAGCGGGGTTCTACTGTATATGTGAAAAAAAATAACCAGTTTATTGTTCCTGCTACGAAATTAAGGCTAGCCTGAGTACATTCTGTCATTTCACAGAATTACGGCATGCTGAATGTGAAATCAGTGAGCCAGACAACCAATCACGGATTAATCCGTGTTTGCCCCAAGAGTGGTATATGAAAAACACATGAAAACAGAAGATAAGAACTCGCCTTGCTCCTCCTCGACGGACTGCGAGCCATATAAATCGTCGTAAGTCTCCCCTGACAAAACAGAAAGCAAAACTCGATCATATAAAGAATAAAAAATGTTATAGTTATAGTAGAAGTTTTGTTTTAAACAAGATCTGTATGTACGAAGTGATAAGTCTAATCACTCACTATTATCATTTTACCAAGTAGTAAATTATCATTTTTACTAGAGTAGATAAATTGTGATTCGCGTATGCACATATCCACATGTAACACGCGCAATATCGGCGGGAAAGTAAAACACAATTAGTTGATTATCAACTCGAAGTTTATAAAGGTAAATTTACCGCCGTAGCGAATTTCTAGAAGCTGACGTTTTCGAGCGTTAGCCACTGTGAATGCGGCAAAGTATATATCGGTGAAACAGGGATATCGATGCGTGAAAGAATAAAGGAACACGACATAGATCTGATACGGCTTGCTCGTACTCGTACTCAGAACTCCGCAGTTTCGGAACATGCCAGCGAGACTGGGCACCTTCCTATTTGGAACGAGGTTAAGTTTATTGACAGAGACCCTCATCGGTACACTCGTTTTTTCACCTAATTTGCATAATTATACATTTCCGCTCGCGCCAAAGATCTGAGGAGAAAAGACCGACTGCTCGCAGGCTATCGAAAGGGTAAAGAGGCCATACACATAATACTCCATCCAAACAATTAAAGATGTATCAACAGGGATGGTGGAATCGAAATTCCTCAAGCATGGATGCCTACGATCAAGACTGAAACACAACTGCCGATCGATAGCGCAGCAGACCGCTGAGAGAACAACATTTAGTCAGCCCACTGAGGAACAACTCTTAGCTATAGTCAGCCCACTGAGGGGACAACATCCAACCAGAATAATAATGAGGATCGAAATGCACCAATAGCAGCGAACCAAGATGCTACATATAGCGACACGTAAACAATTGACTTCATCGCCTGATGAAGACTAGCAGTAAAGCAGTCGAAACGTCGCGATCAACATCTCAAAGTGTCTCCATCGTGAGACAAACGATTTAAAAACGTTCATCAATACGTCTTTGTTAGCCTGCATAGCTGGCGGTCTTGTTGGCGCGAAAAGTAAAAATTCGTTGTGGAGGTGCAATCAAAATGATCGGTGACTTTGATTGAGCGTTTTGGACCTGAGATGTTAACAGTGTTGTGAATGAAGGGACAAGTTGGTTACATCGCGAGCGTTAGGAAGAACCTGGTTGTTCGTCGGTTTTGAGAAAACTTTTAACTAAAAAGTTGCCGAAATTCTTGTCTCGTTTGGAAATGGGTTACAATATGGATTTTTGAAAAAGTGACAGGCTGTCAGTTTTTCAAAGTTTCAAGTTTGGCTCTGAAATCTTTGAAATTTTGCAAAAAATGTTGTTGCAGTATGGAATTTCTTCAAGAAATTGCATTTTATCACTTAGTTAGAGTTTATTAAGTTTTTATTCCATAAATGTTAGGGACCATTTCGTGCATTTATAACAGTTTTGAGCAAATACCCTGGACAGTGTCCCTTTAAAACTGTGTTTTTTTACGGTATGGTTTTGCGGGTGGTAGGTAAGTGTAAATGGAATTCTCTCTTTCCTAGGGTCTTAGGCCTTTGTGACGTTTGTATCGGCTGTTTGTTGGTCGCTTTGTTGTGCGCGATCTCGCGCTGTGATGACAGCGGAGTCGGGGTAGCTGCGATCTTTGAAAAATCTTTGAGTACGGCAAAAGTTGTTTCATAGTTATAGTATTTGTATAACTATGACAATATCTGTATGTAGTATCTACCCAAAGTGAAATGGCCTTTGCATGCCGACAGTATCACTGATCGGCCACCAAAAGTAGCCTTTTGGAATTTGTCTCCGCTTTACACAGATTAAACATTAAAGGCTTCGAAAGACTTGCCCTTTTCTAAAGTATGAAAAACTAAAGATATATACCGTCTATCAGAACTACTATTCTAACGATACACACTGGTAAATAGTAACGGTCGGGCTGGCGAGGTGCATGCTGTCCCAAATGATATATCAATTACAAAGTGTGGACCTTTCTTGGTTACATAAATCTTATGAAATCCTTCTCCTCGAAAAAGTCTTCACACTTCACAAATAGTGGTTGGGATGGTAGTTACATATTTTTAAACACATTTTATGGCTCAATCGTTCGAGCGAAGCTAACAACTCCACGCGTTCGCGGCTTAACCTGGCTAAGGCCCAGTTCAGACGCCGTACTTCACATGAGCCGAATCAAATTCGAATTTAGACCGACCCAAATTAATTTAGACCGACTGAATTGATTCAGACGCCGAGCTTAATTCAGCGGAACTTAATTTAATAGGGGAAAATTGCTGTTATATTGAAAAATACATTATAATAATTCATGCATTTGTTTCTGCTCATGTGAAGTTCGGCGTCTGAATCAAAGCCGGTCCACAGCCGTTATTCCCGGCTGAGCCAGGCGGGAAGAACGGCTGAGCCGATCCGAATTCAATCAGCCGTTTCGAATTGATTTAGACGCCGTACTTCAGATGAACTTAATTCATCGAATTCGATTCGGCTCATGTGAAGTACGGCGTCTGAACTGGGCCTTAAACACGAGAAGATTTAATACCTGGAATATTAGTAGAATACAAAAATTATTGCTGTCCGACGTTTCGATGATTCTATCATCATTATCAAGGGAAGAGTGAAAATTTTTAGTTGAGAAATGAATATAAATTAGTGAAAATAATTGGCATTTTTTTGGAGTCTTTAAGTTATGCAAATAACTTAGCGCGGATGGAGTCTGATTGCACGTTTAAAGTTGGTTGCAATTCTTTGATTATGAGCATCTCATAAATAAGACAGTCGAATTTATTTCGGCACTTCTTAAGTACCGAAAAGTTGTTATTCAAATTCGGTTTTGACATTCCGTGATCTTCGTGCATGTGCTTTCCAATTGATGAATTCAGTGAGCCGTGTTCCGCAACGCGTTGATGTAAATGACGGTTGGTGTAACCAACATAGTCAATATCACCTAGACCACATTTAAAATGATACACGATGCATTGAAAAAACGTCGGACAGCAATAATTTTTGTATTTCTACTAAAATGCTTTAGCAAACCTTTAGTCATTGGACCTGGAATATTGTAGTAGAAATCCTCCGAATTTCCGAGGTCCTGTGCAAAAGACAAAGTACGAACCCGTAAGGTTACGTTGGTCGCGTTATAAGGCCGATTTAGACGGTACGATTTTGTCGCATGCGACATGCTTAGGACAAGCCTACGACACGAATTGTGTCGTGTAAATCAAACCTACAACTCCTTACGATTATCGTGTACGACGACACGAAAAATGTCGTAGGATTTTGAAACATGTTTTAAAACCCTACCCTATGTCGTAGCTACAAACAGTGTTAAAAGATGAAAGTCGTATACGATTTTTACGTGACGCGAGCAGCGCGCGCTATAAAAGTCGCATGCGACAAAATCGTACCGTCTAATTGGCCTAGAAAACGTTTACTTATAATTATTGTTATTTCGTCCTTATGAATCAATTATGGATGTGTATGGACAGAAAATGCGAATTCGGATCAAGTGGCCACGTGTGGAAGGGGTATTAATCCATACATTTTATGATTTTAGTTTTCATTCACTTCGGAGCCAAAATGTCAGTTAATATGTCGCTAATACGTTCACGTGGCCTGCCTTTGCGATTAAACGATATGTTTATATCCCGTGCAATAATTTAAACTGAACTCAGTTAAATAAACTTACAGAGACGGGCCTATCCAGAGGTGGTGGGTAAGGCCGTGATTGCTCTTCGTCTAAAATAAAGAAAGAAAGAAATCAATCAATAAATAAATAATGTTTTCTATCCGGTTTTGGTTTAGCATTTTTAACAGTGGAAAAGTTATAAACATGGTATATATACTATTAAACAATAACTGAATGATAAAGGTGAACAAGACAAAGAAATAACAAACTGGGTGAGGTTGTTTTGACTCATCACCTATTGAATTTATAATAAATGAATGACAACAGAATCCAATAACTTCCTATGGTGTTTATGGCAATTCTGGGATTGAAAATGATTTGCCTCAGTCAGTATTGATGATGGTAAGATTTCGTCCTTTGTCAGAAAAATATCATTTTAAATAAAATTCAAATTTCAGGGTTAGGTACCAGACTCTTAAATGACGCCATTGCACCATCCTCCAGCAGTCAATTCCAGCTTGAAATCAAAAATTATATACAATCTGTCCTTTAATTATCATATAATAACCGCGGGTTTTTTCTCCAAGTCTCCAGTCTTGGAATGATACTGACTCCACAGTTCTATTACTTACATCTTATCTTATATTATACAATACGACTTCACCTACATGGTAGAAACTTACAATTCAGTAACTGCAATTACAAGTACAGTCAGCTCTCTCGTAAGCGACCACCCTTGGTGCACGAAAAAGTGATCGCTTACGGGAACTCAGAGTCCCAAAGGGCAGCACAGAGTGACGTCAACCCCGAAAGCCCTGGTCAAACGGCACATGATAGTCGATGTCCACGATAGTGAAGCTCGCGCTCCCGTTTGACCACCAACTATCATGCACTAGCATCGACTATCATTCAGTTTGAACATGTTCAAATTCTCCATGATAGTCGATGATAGTTTTCCCATTTGACCACGCGGCGCATGACAGTTGATGATAGTTGATTATAGTTTATAGGTCATGTTAAACTGTCATCGACTATTCATGCGCCGTTTCGACCAGGGCTTAACATTCCATCCCAACCTAAAGTAGTGGTGAGAGTACAAACCCTGAATGTGTGTGAATGTTCCAGCAAATAATCATACCCCCATCACGGAGGGAATTTGTCTCCGCTTTACACAGATTAAAACCATTAAAGGCTTCGAAAGACTTGCCTTTTTCTAAAGTATGAAAAACTAAAGATATATACCGTCTGTCAGAATTACTATTCTAACGATACACACTGGTAAATAGTAACGGTCGGGCTGGCGAGGTGCATGCTGTCCCAAATAATATATCAATTACAAAGTGTGGACCTTCTTGGTTACACAAATCTTATGAAATCCTTCTTCCTTGAAAAAGTCTTCACACTTCACAAATAGTGGTTGGGTTGGTAGTTACTATTTTTGTAGTTTTTTTTTTAAAGACATTTTATGGCTCAATCGTTCGAGCGAAGCTAACAACTCCACGCGTTTCGCGGCTTAACCTGGCTTAAACACGAGAAAGATTTAATACCTGGAATATTAGTAGAAATACAAAAATTATTGCTGTCCGACGTTTCGATGATGCTATCATCATTATCAAGGGAAGAGTGAAAATTTTAGTTGAGAAATGAATATAAATTAGTGAAAATAATTGGCATTTTTTTTTGGAGTCTTTAAGTTATGCAAATAACTTAGCGCGGATGGAGTCTGATTGCACGTTTAAAGTTGGTTGCAATTCTTTGATTATGAGCATCTCATAAATAAGACAGTCGAATTTATTTCGGCACTTCTTAAGTACCGAAAAGTTGTTATTCAAATTCGGTTTTGACATTCCGTGATCCTCGTGATGTGCTTTCCAATTGATGAATTCAGTGAGCCGTGTTCCGCAACGCGTTGATGTAAATGACGGTTGGTGTAACCAACATAGTCAATATCACATAGACCACATTTAAAATGATACACGACACATTGAAAAACGTCGGACAGCAATAATTTTTGTATTTCTACTAAAATGCTTTAGCAAACCTTCGTAGAAATCCTCCGAATTTCCGAGGTCCTGTGCAAAAGACAAAGTACGAAACCGTAAGGTTACGTTGGTCGCGTTATAAGGCCGATTTAGACGGTACGATTTTGTCGCATGCGACATGCTTAGGACAAGCCTACGACACGAATTGTGTCGTGTAAATCAAACCTACAACTCCTTACGATTATCGTGTACGACGACACGAAAAATGTCGTAGGATTTTGAAACATGTTTTAAAACCCTACCCTATGTCGTAGCTACAAACAGTGTTAAAAGATGAAAGTCGTATACGATTTTTACGTGACGCGAGCAGCGCGCGCTATAAAAGTCGCATGCGACAAAATCGTACCGTCTAAATTGGCCTAGAAAACGTTTACTTATAATTATTGTTATTTCGTCCTTATGAATCAATTATGGATGTGTATGGACAGAAAATGCGAATTCGGATCAAGTGGCCACGTGTGGAAGGGATATTAATCCATACATTTTATGATTTTAGTTTTCATTCACTTCGGAGCCAAAATGTCAGTTAATATGTCGCTAATACGTTCACGTGGCCTGCCTTTGCGATTAAACGATATGTTATATCCCGTGCAATAATTTAAACTGAACTCAGTTAAATAAACTTACAGAGCTTTCGTAAGTGACGTGCATATCCAGAGGTGGTGGGTCAGGCCGTGATTGCTCTTCGTCTAAAAGAAAGAAAGAAAGAAAGAAAGAAAGAAGAAAGAAGAAAGAAAGAAAGAAAGAAAAGAAAGAAGAAAGAAAGAAAGAAAGAAAGAAAAGAAAGAAAGAAAGAAAGAAAGAAAGAAAGAAAAGAAAGAAAGAAAGAAAGAAAGAAAGAAAGAAAGAAAGAAAGAAAGAAAGAAAAGAAAGAAAGAAAGAAAGAAAGAAAGAAAGAAAGAAAGAAGAAGAAAGAAAGAAAGAAAGAAAGAAAGAAAGAAAGAAAGAAAGAAAGAAAGAAAGAAAGAAAGAAAGAAAAGAAAGAAAGAAAGAAAAGAAAGAAAGAAAGAAAGAAAGAAAGAAAGAAAGAAAGAAAGAAAGAAAGAAAGAAAGAAAGAAAAGAAAGAAAGAAAGAAAGAAAGAAAGAAAGAAAGAAAAGAAAGAAAGAAAAGAAAGAAGAAAGAAAAGAAAGAAAGAAAGAAAAGAAAGAAAGAAAGAAAGAAAGAAGAAAGAAAGAAAGAAAGAAAGAAAGAAAGAAAGGAAAATATAAATAAATAAATAAATAAATAAATAAATAAATAAATAAATAAATAAATAAATAAATAAATAAATAAATAAATAAATAAATAAATAATGTTTTCTATCCGGTTTTGGTTTAGCATTTTTAACAGTGGAAAAGTTATAATATATACTATTAAACAATAACTGAATGTTAAAGGTGAACAAGACGTAAAGAAATAACAAACTGGGCGAGAGGTTGTTTTGACTCATCACGTATTGAATTTATAATAAATGAATGACAACAGAATCCAATAACTTCCTATGGTGTTTATGGCAATTCTGGGATTGAAAATGATTGATGATGGTAAGATTTCGCCCTTTGTCAGAAAAATATCATTTTAAATAAAATTTAAAATTTCAGGGTTAGGTACCAGACTCTTAAATGACGCCATTGCACAATCCTCCAGCAGTCAAATCCAGCTTGAAATCAAAATTATATACAATCTGCCCTTTAATTATCATATAATAACCGCGGGTTTTTTCTCCAAGTCTCCAGTCTTGGAATGATACTGACTCCACAGTTCTATTACTTACATCTTATCTTATATTATACAATACGACTACACCTACATGGTAGAAACTTATAATTCAGTAACTGCAATTACAAGTACAGTCAGCTCTCTCGTAAGCGACCACCCTTGGTGCACGAAAAAGTGATCGCTTACGGGAAAAATCAATAAAATAATCCCAGAACTGAATCGATTAACTAATTATATATTAAAGTTGCGTTATCAGCTTAAATCAGGCAAATAGACATCGCTACTCATTGAAACTAATTTATTATTGTACCTGCATTTCTATGCATTTCTCTAAGCTTTGCTTTGACTTCACATAATTTGAGTCGTCTATATCGATGAAATTCACAGCACTGCATCATCAGCTCATATTCCTTCTCTTCAAAACACTGCTCAAAAGGCAAGGCCTTTTTCCCGTCCGTATTCGTAACCTTTGAAACATATTAAACTTTAGGGTGAGTATCCTGTTATAAAGGTTACATCAATATCCATTACAATTCATCATTATACTGAGAGACGCGGCCTAATGATTAGCGTGTTGGACTCCGGATCGAGCGGTCCGGGTTCAATCGCTTGTCTGGGCCATTGTGTTGTGTTATTTGGCAAGACACTTGTGCCTCTCTCCACGCAGGAATATTTAAATGGTACCGGCGACAAAATGCTGGGGGGGGGGGGGGGGGGGGTAACCTGCGATGGACTAGCATCCCATCCAGGGGAAGTAGCAATACTCCTAGTATGCTTCACAGAAACCGGGAAAAGTTCCGGCAGTGTGGGCCACTTTGGCCCTAGCGGCTTTACCTACAATTCCTCATTACTCTGCAGTTTCTACTCTTTTCGAGAATGACAACATTTAAGTTGTCATTCTAAAAAACGTTTAAATGTGAGCCTGGTCAGCGTCGTGCTTTCAAGTTTGCATGGTTATTGAAAGTGCATGATTACTACGAACTACTAGAATGCCTGTTTTAAGACTTACACGCTTAACCACCTCGTCATCGTTCAAGACGTGTCTGTAAGGGAGACACCCATGGGTAAGCACCTCGTACATAAGCACCCCAAAGGCCCACACATCAGAGGCAGTGGAATAACAATGTTCCAATAGACACTCTGGTGCTTTCCATCTCACAGGTAGTTCCTCGTCATTTGTTTTGCTGATAAATTCTGGCCAACCATCATCAACTGAACAATAGCTATACAGCGAATGATCAGAATTTTCAGCTGGAAGTAAAAATAATATCATGGCTTTCAATAAGGAGTTCTCTCTTTGAGCCCGGTACCTGGCAATCATCAGGTAATGATTGTCAATGATTGTCGCACGAAAACCTCGGCGTATGACCTGGATCTAATCATTAAAACCTTTTAATTCAGTTAATTTTCATTCGTTCGTTCGTTCGTTCGTTCGTTTGTTCGTTCGTCCTTCCTTCCTTCCTTCCATCAATTCACATAATTCAGTCCTTCCTTCCTTTCTGTCTTCTTTTAGTGTTTGTTTGTTTCATTCATTCCTTCATTCATTCACTGATTTCTAGAAGTACACTGATAATAACATGATGGCGTATTCTGTCGAACAGCCATCAAATTCTGAAACGATCTTCTAATTGAAATTTTGAACTGCGGATAAACAAGTAAGCTCCTAGCAGCTGTACTGCCCATTTTTGCAGATCCTTCAAGTGCATCTCTATTCCTGAAGGGTCATGGAATACCGGCTGGAATTCCGTTAAACTGACTCGGGTCTGGACCGTTTTATTGCAACTGTTTACAAATATCACTTTACTTAATAAATTTAATAACTTGGCTCTTACCCTGGTTCGTAAGCGGCTGTACGGAATACATGCCACCTAACTTGCAGACATAATTGTCTCCTACAAGGACGTTTGTTGCCATGACAGCGCGGTGTACCAAACCTTTCTTTTCTAAGTACAATAGAGCATCAGCAATGTCGATCAGCATCATAAGAAGTTGGATTGGTTGGAGATGAGGACTTTCTTTGCGGGACATCCAAACAAACTGCAGCAGATCCCCCATCTTTCAAATGGTGTGATAAGATGGCATGGCAAGCTTTTAGTGTCGTAGCTGAGGAGAACAGGAATGTTTGGGTGACGAGATTGGTTTAACCGTATCATGTTGTCGACTTCTCTGATCAGTCGCTCTTTGGCGTGGAAGATTGGATCCTCTTCCAAAAGATGTTTCTTTTTGACCAACAGGACTTTCACGGCCACTTTCTTTCTCTGAAAACATCCCATGGTTGACAAAGCAGCTTAAGCTTTTGCTAATAGTCTTATTGTTGATTTCCAGCGTCTGATTTCTGTACGTGGAGGACAGGTGTTCAATGTGGAGATCTACCGGAAGTTCGTGTTGTAAATTTTGGTTCTTGTACAGAAAATGAACCAAAGACGTCTTGGTTGCTCTGTCAGGATAGAATAGCACTTCTGAAGATCGGCGCTCAAGCCATGCTCTACACTCTGGTCTTTTCTGTACTTTTGCATCTTTAAGGACTATCACCAAACAGTCACTTGCCTCCCGCCTCATTTCTGTATCGTAGAAAAAATTATATGTCAGATCTAGAAGCACCCATGGCAGCTAAGATGATATTTTAATCATAAAAAAAAGATAGGCTAAACAAAATATGCGACGGTTTAAAGTCTGTCTTCTCGGTCCGTCGGGGAGTTTTTCGGGACACTTCAGATTAAAGGCTGTTGGGATATTATTATAAGAGTGCTAAGGAAGAGTTCCTTCATGGTTAATCAGGGTGTGAGAAGAATATGGCGTTCTTTGCTTCTTATAATTAATACGCCGCGAGAATTAATGTTAGTGTGAGATATGACTGCTTAGGATTAATGACAAGAAAAGGAACTCGGACAAAGAGATAATCGCCCCATGTAAAGGATCCAAGAGGGTCTTGGATTCCTGATTCCTCACTGTGGATTCCGGATTCCAATGACTGGATTCCGGATTCCAATCAGTGGATTCCGGATTCCAAACGTTCCGAGATTCCGGATTCCAAAGCTTTTAACTCTGGTTTTCATTCGTACTTCGATTGTTAAGATTCTGCTATTAAATTACGAAGTCGTCTTTTTGAAAAAGATAATACCATTTTCTTTTCAATATATCAAAACGTAATATACCTTTAAAATATCTAAAATTTTAGTCCATACGCCGTCGATTAAATTAACATGTTGGCGTACCTGTCCAGTATTCCACAACGTTTGAAGCTACCTGACGAAGTGTTCTCATTCATACGATTATAACATTAACAGAACCAAAAGTAGTAGGAATTGAATTAAATGTTGGTACTTTTGCATGTTCAAATTGAAATCACCTGCTAAAATTTTCCATTTCTTTCTCTTATTTTCTAGTTACATCAGAAGGTTTTGTATGGGAAAGCAACGGTTAAAAAGGTAAAAATTCGAATGTTTTATGAATAAAATTGACTTACCCTAAAAAATTCGAATTTTTACCTTTTAAAACAAAACCGTTGCTTCCCCGCACAAACCCTTATAAATCGCATCTTTGTAACACAATAGGTTTGAGTTAGGATTAGCCCCATTCCCCGTTCCCCGTTCCTGGTTTTAGTAACATCCCAATGTTAGATCATGGTTTCTTATCTACATATACGATAACTTGACGAATTGCAATAAGCTATTCGTACTTGTCACAAAAAAACTACACCTGAAAGCTGTAACTTTCAAAATTGCATCACCTTTTTTCGTGCTGTTCATCGCAATATCAGACAGTATCGATCGACGCTGCTAATAAACAAAACCTCCAGTCGTCTCCACCGTCTCCCTCTAAATACGTTTTCCACAAGAAGCCTGAGAAGCGTCATGGCTCTTCTCTCGGTCTCCATTTGTGGAATGGACGCTCGCTGTGCACCTGGAAAAATAATAATTTTTGAATGCTTTTACTTAGATAACATGACGGAGGTTTAATTTGTTCACATGGGCTCATTGCAGCTGAAGGTCGTCATTATCATCCCATGACATTAAGCTTGAGGACCTTCATCTACCTTAGCCAAACAGTCCTCTTTTCTTACGGCAAGTTATTTATATAAACACTAGTCTTCGTTCGAAATATCCATCCAGGAATTGTTATGAAAAGTCTTGGAACTTTTACTTGGATTGAAAATGAACCTTATTATTACCTTTCCATGGAGATGAATTAAGATACAGTGTAAATCAATCCATTCACCATTCTTCTTTAGCTTGCGAAGAACCTTCAACTCATTGCTGTTGATTGCCTGGTTCAAACAATACTCTTCGCATTCATCTAGGAAGCCTTTCAACTTATCATTGGGTCTTAACAGATAGCTAATTGCCTTCAGGATAAATTCCATGGAATATCGGAAACCATCCTTCTTTTTGTTGCTGAGCTGATTGCTAAATTTCTTTAACTCATCCTGCAGCTTTTTCAGATCTTGCTCCAGAGTCACAATAGGCAACTCCCCTTGTCGAACTTGTTGTATGATCAGCGATGATAAAATACGGCTGTATACATGAAGTTTGAGTTTGGGTTCTGAATGTCTGTCCTTTTTAAACAATCCGTCGGGCGACAGTATGGACGACCTTGTAATTGCTTCCACGCCCAACAAATTCTGGTTGCAGCTATCAAAGTTGTCTTTGCAGATCAAGTAAAGAAGCATCTGAAGAGCCTGTCTCACCACTTTACCACTCTTTCCGCTGCAAGATATTTTGGCTAGAATCTCGTAGATCCCCAAATTGGACGAAAAGCATTTACCCCATGATTGTTCCAGATGCGGGAGAATTTTATGAAGTATGAAGTCTTCTTTTTCCTCTTTGGACGAACAAGCGTTGATGTCCATTTCTTGGATGAATTTCTCTGGGTTCTCGAAAAATGTTTTGACTGACCATTGAAATTCCAAGCCTCCTATAATCGTCGTAACAAAATAAAAAAGTCAGATATCATGATCAGTATACGTAGCTGTTTTAATTTTAAAATCTTCACGTACCTAGTGGCTTACAACTGCCACAGCGTATCCCGGATTCAGTAGCATGAAGTGACTAGGAGTATTGCTACTATCCCTGGATGGGATGCTAGTCCATCACTAGTCTCCTACGCAGCCGTTATTTGTGTCGTCACGCAACGCTTCTCCCGTGACGACACAAATAACGGCTGCGTAGGAGACTAGTCCATCACAGGTTACCCTCCATTTTGTCAGTTTACCGTAGCAGTTCGCCGGTAACCATTTATACTTCTGGGTGGAGAGAGTCCACTATGGCAGTGTCTTATCCTAGAACACAACACCATGACACACCGGTCAGCGTTCTAACCATGGCCAGGACCGCTCGAGTCCAACGCGCTAACTATTGGGCTACCGCGTCTCCCAAGTTAAAATTAGAATGTAATGTGGTTTGAGTTGTATTTTGTCATCCTACTACTAGCTGTTGTACGTCAATGCAACTGTACTGCATGAATTGGTAGAGTTTTTTTAAATCACATGTAAAGGTCTAAAATGGTCTGTCTTACAAGTATCTACCTTTATTGACTAGAATGCCTCGACCTGGCCTTGTATGCCACTTCTTCACTTCACCACCTTTGTTTCCACCTTGCTGACGATGGTTGATTATTGGGCAGTACGTTCCTGGACAATTCCTTCCGACTTGAGTTATATTTTCCTCTGAGATTCCAGTGTCAGTCATTGCGTTGACCACTTCAGATGGGGAAGGGTCCGGAGGCATGGAAGCCTGTACCGTGCTAGTGCTTGGCAGATCATTATGATTATCATCTGGATAATATAAAGAAGCATATTTTATATAGATTCAACCAAGCTCTTTATTATCCAGTTATTTGGTAAATTAATTCATGGTTTCAGGTTTTAGACTGCAAAACAGTCGTATTTTTTGCGTTGGTCTGTCAAACAAATGCGCGCGGTCTTTGAACGAAAGGTCTGGAGCGAGTGTGAAAACGGAGAGTGGAAAACTGGGGAGAGACAACCTACGCGGGGCGTGTGGAGCCTGTGAGGTTCGCACGCGAGGATCCACGCTTTCGGCGATTTAGAGAAAAACGACTGTTTTGCGGTCTATTCAGTTTCCCCAAAATATACGATACAACCTTGTGGCATTGGTCGCATGAACAACATAAAAAATTGTGGAGATTATAGAGTAGGTAGAAAATGACCCCATCCCCACCGCGGAGCCTATTCATAGGCTAACAACTCGTCAAATGAATGTATCAGGCGTTCTTTTTTCTCAGTCTCTCTTCAGCCGCTGCCTTTCGCACTCGGAAAAATAAAACGCCTGATCGCAGATAGTGCTGCTAGGTACAATATACTAAAATTGATTATGAACTCGATCACAAACTACTGATAACGTTACCGTAGGCCGGTTATGAAATACCTCTTGGTTGAACATTCAGGATCTTTGCTTTTTCACCAACCACAACGGTACCGGTACTGTAGTTATTGAATTTGATATCGTAAACGGACCCCATGTTTACGTCTATCATTACGGCTTGGAGATTCATCTGAAATATGATATTAAAATGTTTAGCTAGACTGAGTTAAGTTATGACATCCACGTGTACTGCAATTGTGTCTATCAATCTTGCTATGTGTCACATAAGAAGATACAAAAACTCTCTCAGAAAAAAAAGTTTATGTATGTATGTGTGTGTGTGTGTGTAGGTAGGTAGGTAGGTAGCGCGAAGCGCGCGAGGCCACCAAGCGAGCGCGCGAAGCGCGTGAGCGAGGGAGAGCTAGCGTGCGTCGCAGACGGACTTGACCGCCGGTAATGTCCGTCTGCGAATTAGTGCAAAAATCCTTGTTCTAGACCCCCAAACGACCGGAAGGGCCTTTCGAAATCCCCTTTATTCTGATTGGCTATGGTAAAAGACGTGACAGGCCTGTTCGAAGTTCGTGACATTTGCCGTTCTCTATTGAATTCGGTCTTCTGACCTACTTTGCCCTTCAAGAGTGTTTTCTAACGGGCAAGATATGTTGTATTATGAGGAGGATTTTGAAGTAGAATAGCTATAGAGCCATCGACTGTGTTCACTCTAGCAAATTTTAAGAGGTCACGTTTGGTCTCCTGTCGGGCAAACAGATATTTACAACGCGTTTAATAGTTTAGACAACAAACACTCGGCAAACCGAACAAGGTAGTTCCCATTTAAAACCTGCTGAATAGTTTCTGGGTCTTCCAAGTCCGTGATAGCATGCAATCGCCAGTATACCCATATTGTTTGAAATATATAAACTTGGTCCTCCATCAGCGATCGTAAAGGTGAAATCACAACAATAACACTCGATCATATATCAGCGACTGCGACAATCGGGAGACATTGAAAGATCAACGACTTTCCAAAACCTGTGGGTAAAATTGATAAACACGTTTTTCCCCTGGAAGAAAGATTTGATCGCTTCTCGTTGTTCTGGGAGTAGCTCCGTTAATTTCAAACTGAGCTTTCTCTAACCGCTTCGAAAGCTGCACTCCATTATATCTTCAGTGATTTTTTTAATACTGTACTATTTTTAGGCTCGCTTTCCGCTAGCTTCCGGTAATTCCCTTCCACAACCAAATCATAGCTAATTGAACAATAGCTTTATGTAAAGGCCAATCACAGACAAGTACTCAGATCCTGGTACGTCGTTGGGGGTCTAGAACAAGGATTTGTGCACTAATTCGCAGACGGACATTACCGGAGGTCAAGTCCGTCTGCGACGCAGGCTAGGGAGAGCCTGCCCGAAAGGGTGACAAAAGTCGCTTCCGCCCCCGATGACCCCCCGATGACAAAGCTATATCATCTGTCAATGGGTTTATTTTGATTTTTCAAACCAGTTCAATTTCTACATCAAATTTTCCTGTTTGCTGGAAAGCATGTCCAGATCGAGTTCTCGCAATGTGATAAACTTCAAACGTACCTCAGCTGACGATGCAGGCCGCCAAATTCACGATAAATTATGAATCTTTTGATCTCAAGGACTCGACAATTGTTTGTCCATCGCCGCGCCCGCTTCTGCGGAGTATACCAGCGCGTATACAATGTTAAATTTTCCAAGCACTGCTGTTCCAAGCACTGCAATTTCTCAGAAAGATTGCGGGCTTAAATTCCATGGATAGAATTGACCTCCAGGATTTGATCCTTGATCGTATACTCCAGGAGATAATACTAGAAAGCGGCGAAATTACAATAATCCCGGGAATAATGCACGCGTAACAATTCCCTCCTTGTCTCCTTTTCCTCGCCTCTGTTATCAACACGAACAGTTGAAAAATCAAACTTTTTCCGAAAACCAGTCGGTCTCGCTTCGCTCACCGATTTTCTCAGGCTACCAGTATTAAATTGCTTTCTCTTCAGGACCGTAGCTAGAATTTTTGAATGGGGGGGCAATGAAGCGAGTGCCGAAGGCGCGAGCCGCTAGGGGGGTCTGGGGGCATGCCCCCTCAGAAACTTTTGAAATCTAGAAGCTCGGAAATGCTATTTTGAGCATTTTCCATGAGATATTTTGTCAAAAAATCAATCTCGATTCAATGTAAAATGACAGGTATTTTTAGTGCTTACAGCAATATTTCCGAGGTTTTGTTACCTTGATACATACCGTATATCGGCCTTAGTACACTAAACATTTTATTAGTCTATTTCGTGTGTAAAAGATGTCTCCAGTTGGATTTCCGCTCCAAAATATATTTCTCAATCAATCGTAAATGTTCAAATTAGTATGGCACCGGGCAGTCAAAATATAACTACTTACTTAGTTACCTAAGAAGTAAGAAGTTCTCGCCTCTTCGTTCCCCATCATCTTGATTAATATGCGAGCAAAATCTGGGGAGATCGAGTACCAAGCCTTTGAAATGTTCAATCTTGTTTTTGAAAGACCCTCGGCATATATTTTTATCAAGAAGGCGGCTGTTTGAACGCGAACAAAACATACGCAGTTTTCGTTTTTCAGAAAGCATTACCCATTCTTGGGGGGGGGGCTCTGCCCCCCTTGCCCCCCCGCTAGCTACGGCCCTGCTCTTGAAGGGGTGTCTCGAAAACTAAGACCTAAGACCTAAGACCTAAGACTCGAAAAACTAAGACCCCCCCAAAAAGAAAAGAAAACGAATTTACAACTTCCCAGGTCTTAGTTTTCGAGAACTCGAAAACTAAGACCCCTCGAAAACTAAGACCTCGAAAAAAAACCGAAAAACGAATTTACGACGTTTTGTTTTGAGGCAATTTTTTTGGACGAGTTTGGTGTGGATATCGCTCGCCTAGGGTTGCGTTACCCAATATGAATAATGACCAAGAGAGGATGATCTAAGAGAACCACATCCCCCATACATGGGCCTCTTCCAATGATAATTTTTTGAAATCTAATTTTAGCGCGTGGTCATACTGCGCGGCTATTTTAAGGAAGACACCTGATTGGTTAGTTGTAATGACGTAATGAAATTTAAGATTTCTGTTCACATCTTTAAATTTCGATTTACGATTTCAGTAGATGGACGTCAACACGGACGGCGAGAAAAATCTTCGCAATGACATCTGATCCGGCCTCTGATCATTGGCCGCGCGACCATGGGGACGAGAACTAAAATAACTTTCACAGCATGGCGCGAAGCTTAAAATAGATTGAAAACTACTAATCACGGGGCATGGGGATGTGTTCTCTTAGATCATCCTCTCTTATAATGACTCAATAATGACATGCCGACCCGAAACATACCCGACGTCTTGTCCAATGCAAGTTTCGTTGAAAGCCTACAAATCCATGAGCCTTAAATTCATTTCAATAGTGTAAAGTTATGCAGAAACAAGCGCGAGTTTTTATGCCAAAATTGTAGGCCAGACTATTGGAAAAAGACGGTTTTCATTTGTACGGAAATCATTTCGTGCGCGGTCGATACATCCACTAGTATCGCAAAATTCGGCCGCTCAGGGAAGCAATAAGAATGCTCCTTCTCCTTTTCATCTGGGATCAGTTCAGCCAGTCGCCTTTGGCTGGCCAATCCATGATTATCCGGCGTCGTCATCGCCGGTTTCAACATTGCATAATCACTCCTTCCACAATGCATTACGATTCTCACGTACGATATAAATACAGAATTAATTATATGCCAAATGTAAAATTTATTCAGTTAAAGCTTGAAAACCCTATGACATAACTAATTTCAACTAATTTCAGTTAAAAGGGAGAAAACTCTTATCTTGAAAGATATAACAGCGAAACATTAACAAAACGGTTGTCTCCATAATTTATAGATACCATAGATTTATAGCCGATTTATAGATACTATAATCCAACGAAATTAGATAGTAAGAAATCGGTAAAGCCACCATTAAGAAATAATTGTCTACAGTCTTTAAACCCGCAACATCAAAACATTAAGCATAATGATATCTCTATTACTTCAAATAATGTTCAAGCCACAACATCCCCATAGCGTTGACGTGTGTTTCTAACTGAAACAATAACAGGCTTTTGTATGGGGCTTCAGAGTCCATGATTTCCAAGAAAAAAAACGGATTAAACTCCTGGCAATTAACATGCGACCAGGCGTTCTTTAGTGTCCTCGAGGAAAAGTCATTGCGATAAAGTGTTTCGGCAAGTCTTGTATTTCAAGAACTGCTGTAAACGGAAATCTTAGGACAAAGTTAATTAATTATACATCAAAAAAGGGTGTTAAACTAATTTATCTGATATGTGTACTTTTTTGATACATGTTCTTCAAGCATTGCTATGAAGACTAGATTCGATCCAACGTTTGCAGCACCCCCGTGACTTATAAAACAGTAACCTTAAAGAGTCCTTAGCTCTTTGCCTAAAACTAACGAATAAAACAAGAAAAAAACGAAAAAAACAGTAACCCTTTAACTCCAGAAACAAGTGCATTTTCGTACAACAGTATATCCTGGAATTCAAGGTCTATCGAATATTAGGTCTGTACCAATGTGGCGGTCCACAATGCTTACAGATTCTCGAGCTATTACTCCTTATCTTCTGACAGGCGTAGTTCTCTGATAGCTTTGGTCGGTGAACGTGAAATCACATTTTTTGCGCCCATTGATCGGTTTTCAATCGAGTGTTGTAAAACCAAAAACCGAAGTAATTATAGAGAGCGGTTTTTAAATTGAGTGTAATAGAGCGATTTTCAATTGAGTGTCGAAAGTAATCCGAAATTGGTTTTGCTTTACTACGTTCTGTGATTGGTTTAAAAAAACTCGCGCCACCTACTCAAACAATCAGATGCCTAAACCAAAACCAATCATGGTGTTGGTTTTGGTTTGGTTTTATGACACTCAAATGAAAATCGCTCTAAAAACAAAACCAAAGTAATCACTTTGGCCAATCACAATAGACGAAAACAACACAAAGAACCAATCAGAACTCGAAGCAAAATACATGTAACCGACGTCAACCGCGGGAAAAACGCGTGCGACCAAGTCACGATTGGTTTTAGTTTGGCAACTGATTGGTTAAGAAAGTAGCGCGAGTTTTTCGAACCAATCAGAGAGCGTAGTAAAGCAAAACCAAAGCAAAACTCATGTTTACTTTCGACACTCAATCAATTTCTAACATTATTAGTCAGAAGTAGAAACAAATGCATGGAAAAGCGAGCAAGTAGGTAAAGATTGATTTTGTTTTTATTGTGAAAGTCGCGCGACACCAAACTCGTCCAAAAAAAATTGCTCAAAAAACAAACGTCTCATAAATTCGTTTTCTTTTCTTTTTTTCGGGGGTCTTAGTTTTCGAGGTCTTAGTTTTCGAGGGGTCTTAGTTTTCGAGGTCTTAGTTTTCGAGGTCTTAGTTTTCGAGGTCTTAGGTCTTAGGTCTTAGGTCTTAGTTTTCGAGACACCCCCTCTTGAAGAGATGGCGCAAGCCGTTTGTTGCTCATCCTTCAATACACCGTAACAAACTGCAGATGTTCACGCGTTCGTATTTCCTTTGAGTGACATATCAATCACCCGAAGCGGCAAATTATTCCCATGGGGCGCTCTCAGCCAATGGGAATTTTACGTTTTCTCAGAGCACGTAAAATTACAGCTTTTGAAAGGCTTTCTTGCAGGCGGTACCTCAGACCTCCCCGACCCAGACTCCGCTCGTTTTTCGCCGCTTAAAAATTGACTTCGCGCGCCTTAAAAAATTTACTTCGCGCGCCAAGACCGCCAGCTACGCAGGCTAGTAGGTAGGTAGGTATGTATGTATGTCAGAAAAGGACAAGAAGTATTGTGGACGTTCCTTTGTCACGATATATAAATCTTTCTACATACAGTATCTTCAAATCGAAGAAAATCAAAATAATAACACGACAAAGGTAATAATAATCCGAAAATCCAAACTGCGAGGATGGCCATTGAGATTGAAGAAGACTAGATGGTACCTCGTTCCCAGGGGTCTCTCTTCTTCCCGCCAAAAGCGATGAAAAGAGGCACTTATATACGACGTCGATGACGTACTCCTTCTATGGCCAAGTTTGAGTACCGTGCTTGAAAAATTAACGAGATTTTAAAAGAGTGTGATTACTTTGTTTGATTAGGGAATATGAACACAAACCACCACAAACACAACAAAATAAGTTCTACTCACCTGGAATCTGCGAAGAAACGTCTGAACCTATATATACAGTAAATTAAGTGCCCGATTAGCAGGTATTTCGGTCACTATTTTGTAGAAAACTTTCTTTAATCACGGTAGTTCACGGTAGTTTTTACCACAGTAAAAACAAGTTGCAATTTTTGTTCTTCCCAAAAGCCGTACAATAAAAAACCAGTTACAATGAGATGTATTATGGTTAATTAAGTTACACTAATAAATGACCTAAAATGATTAATGGTAAAAAAAGGTTAGATTAAAAATCGATACAGAGATTGACAATTATTTTGTTTTGATTAGGGAATATGAACACAAACCAACCAAAACACAACAAATAAGTCCTACTTACCCGAATTCAGCGAGGAATCGTCTGAAATTACACTCAAACTTCGATCTAAATATTAAATGAAGTACCGATTAGCAGATATTACGGTCACCAGGTAGCCTGCGAGCAAGCTCTCTGGGGTTTTTTTGGGGTGGGGGGTGGGGAAGCGGGAAAGTGAGCTCTTTCTCTTTTCCCCCCCGAAAAAAACGCCAAGAGAGCTTGCTCGCAGGCTAGTCAAACAGGTAGCCTCCAGTAAAAAATGAAAACAAACAAACCAGTGGACCTCATAAAGAAACTACTTTAAATTTCAATGATTGATAAACGTTATGCTTGGTAGTCTTGATGTGATGTAAATCGAAAAACATTTCCACGTGCCAAAACTGATAAAAACTAATAAGGTTGGGCTGTAACTGACTTTTATTTTAAGCTGGAAAAAAAGCCTTAAATTTCGGTTGAAGGGCATTATTATAGTGGACCTGGTACAGATGAGATACTACTTCCGTTTACGTTTTCTTTGCGGGCTGGGTGTTTAATGCTGAGCTAACACGAGTCTGAAAAAATGTTGACACAGTTTAAAACACCTACGCAGTCCTGTGCAGCCAGTAGATCCGCTCTCCTGTGAACACTCGGACGGCTGCCGTTTTTGCCATCTCTACACGGCAGTCGGCTTGGATCATCACTTGGAGATACAACGGTCTCATCGTATCGAATCATTGGCTGGTAGGTGTTCCTATTCTGTACATTCTCATAATTGTGGTGTGGCATTTTGGTGGGCTCTTTCTTATTCATACATGTACCGCCGGTGAATCGCGTCTCAGTAATGACTTGACTGCTTTCATCTGAACTAGCAGATTCTGTAAAAAAGACAAAATAACAATTAACGTTATTGTTATTGCTTACTTCATTTCACCAATGTACGCTAATGAAAATGAAAATGTACCTACAATAGTACTCAATTTTGTAGGTTGAACTGATTTCTCGTTCCAACTTGGTTCGTGAATTTAGTTGTTTAGGTTAGAGGAGGGCCTGATCGCAGGTTAGTATAATTGTACCATAGTGCGGGAATGTCCAAACAGTTTATTCTGTTTAGTCTATTTATTACTACTCGCTCTAACAGAAGAGAGTTCAGGCTTGTGTTTTCTTAATCATAAAAAGATTGATGGCAATGTAATCATCATTTTTTTAGCAAATTATGGAGAATTCACTGCGATTTGATTTTAAGTCCCATGCATCGCATAACAAACAATTTAATCACATAGTGTTTGGGGAATATCCACGCCATGGGCAGTTAATTTTCCATCAAAATATGATTGATGATATGTCAGCTATGGCCTGACATTATATTAGCTTAGTTTAATTGTTTCAAAAATATATATTCACCTTTAAGCCTGGTTATCACTAATGACACATACAAGAACAAGCGAAGCACGACTAGCATGCGCATGAGCAGAACGCGAGGAAAGAAAAACTGAATTATTTCCCTGTGTTTCCGTTTATCAGTTATATCGCAGTGCTTCGTATATGGAAACCAGTTCATGATAGTGCGCAACAACGACAACAACGAGTATGTTCGCTCTGGCCGTTATGTCTATACGGTAATACCTATGGTTATGCTTAAATTGCTGCTGTTTTACTAAAAACGTCTTTTCGCTAATCATTTGCTTGGGCTTGTACAGGGGGCTTGTACTTGCATCCAACGCGATTCAAGTACGCTATAATATTTCTATTTTCGATATGCATGTCAGGGTATATCTGCAGAAATAATACGAGTACACTGCGAGTAGTCCCATTTTTAGCTCAGGATGAGCTTATCGTTATGGTAATTGGGAAAACATTGTTAGTTTATAGGCCGGTGATGGTGTAAAACTTTTCTTGGTTAAATTTCCGCTGAACCCAGTGCATTAATGCCTGGGAAATCACAACAACTAAACCACCAATTACGGGCCGCAATATTTTTGGTAGTTATTGGGGGTCCGGGGGTAGTAGCCCGATCGCCATAGCAAAACAAAATAGCGGGTTTGTTTTCCGATTTTCAGGACTTGTATTTCTTTGACTTCTCTCGTCTTACACATTAAATTTTTCATACAATATATCCCTATAATTCAAAATTATACTTGGTTGGGTAATTTATGAATCATTGATTGGAAAAGTCAAATTCCAGAGGGTTCCGAGGGGGACAGCAATGTAGGTTCCAAAATGCCCCCGTATATATGCCCAGCCCTTCCTGCATCCCCTTCATTGAATTTGGGTTTTCCCATACATAAAATACCAGGAGGTCAAACCAGGGAGTTTGAAAAATAATACTAATTAAATTATCAATTAAACATCCCTGAGCTGGCTCATGGAAAATCCTTTGATTCCTTCTCGGTGGATTAGTATTAGTTGAGCAAGAAGCAAATCAAAATAAAATAAACACAGTTTTCCTGAAATAAAAAAAACTCATCAATTGTTAACAGAATCAAAAAGCAAAATGCCAAAATATAGCCAAGTTGGTACTGAAGACCGGACGTGGATTCAGGGGTCAGTATTGATTGATAAAGGACAATAAGACAGCGACTGAGTAACGGTTTTCGCGTTTTTCGAGCCTAATCCATATTGAACCGGCCGGTCTGTAGAATTTTTGCTGGGTTATTTAGAAGGGAACCGGTTTCTATCTGCATCAATTTTTTGCGTCCACAATTAAAATTTTTGAATCCAAAGGAGCGTTTTTGCAAATAATTATGTCATAAATTTGCATGATGATTTACATACCTTTTTGTAGCGTCCATAGTGGGTCCAGGTACAAGAACTGATTCATATGCCAGAAACAATGGGGTGGGGTAGTAGCAAGGGGGGGGGTCCCCTTGGGGAATTCCCATGATTTTGGGTTTTTTTGGTTTTGATTAGCTGTTACTAGAACAATTGGTATCCGAAGGAGTTTGGCGGGTAAGCTCTTCGCGCCAAAGGGTCGCCAACTTCACTTGGGGGCAAAATAACCATCAGCCCTTGGAATTTTCCAATTCTCCTTCCAACATATTTCACTTCCAGAAAGGTCATCCAATTTTTGTACTCCCTCGATATTTTTCGCTCAGTTCCTTAACGGAGCAGTTGCACTGGAGTTTACCAGTGGTCCCCTCTTTCCTCACTTCTTCCTTAAGTCCCAGTGAAAGTACAATGTTCCTTCCTATATTTTCCTTGTAGCGTGGCTAAATGTTTGCAAAAGCTGTCTGGCTACTGGGGAAAATCTCAAAAAAAACAGTTACTGTCCTATGCCACTTCATCCACTACCAGGTAACGGCCAGAGAGATTTTCTTTTTAAATTGTATTCCTATTCTGGGGAAAAGTTTTCATTCCATCGATAAGATCGCCTGTTTTCACACCTGTGGACCAAAGCATGGTTATTCAGAGGTGGTAACTCTGATTTAAAGTGACGGGAAGGTGCGAATAAATTTTTTTGGGTTTTTGACACCCTTCCCGATTTTGCGGGATTTTTTTTGGGATAATACAATTTTGGCAAGTATTTTTTGGGCGTATTCCAAAACAAAATTGGTTCACGGTAAAAAACAAATAGTTTTTTTTCCGGGGTAAAGCGCCCGCTGGATTTATTTATTAAAGGAGTTTGTAAATAAACGTAAAACCTAGTACTGTGTTTCGTGGTGGGTCAGTCCAGTTTGAACTGAAGTAGTTTTTCCTCTTCTAAAATTTGGATGGGGCCCTGGTTTTGTAAGAATGGACTAACTAGATCTAGGAAAATTTGGTTTCAGATAGTAATTGAATGACGAACAAAACACGAAACATTCAACTTTGTTTACTGTTGTTCCTTGTTATTATCATTTAATATATTCTTGGTTATTTTGTAGGGTTCGAAAAAATTCAGCATGGGGATTTTTTTTGGGTTTTTCGTTTTCGTTTCAAGCCCTAAGGATTTTTTTTGGATTTTTTTAATTTATGTTCACCATTCTGCACCTCACCGGCC